>CM076569.1:119883402-120095100 GCA_034641835.2 Pinus albicaulis
CCCATGTGGCTCATTTTTCCTGAAGACACCTGTAACATAGACTTTCACAAAATGGCTGCAGAAAGTGGCAAGATTCCGCAGCTAAATGAGCAAAAATCTAAATCAAACAACAGACACAAAAATATAGTTAAAAACCATTTTAGATGCTCTTTTGCAATTAATATACAATGATATTGACAACTGGGAAGGTTCAGGTGAATGAAAAAGGTCTAGGAAGATGTATAAGAACAATGTAGATTTGAGACTCAACATACCCCCACTGTGAAGGTGTTGCATGTCCTCATGCAACCAAAATTTTGATAATCCTTCTTCAGTTCATATGCCTTGACACTTCAGCCAGTACATCCAATCCTCTCCTCTTCTTCCTTGGTGTTGCTAACATCCTAGGCTTCTTCATTAAGCATCTGAGTTTGATATTAACCAGTGCTCTGCTTAACTTCTGGCATTTCCTTTTCAATTTCTTGTTCTTCTTCTGCCATATTCCCAGATGTAGCATGGTATTATCATGAATGATTTTGTCCAATTTGCTTTGTTCCTTCAATGTCTCATTTTCATTTTTAATGTGTCTATTTAAAAGCTCTAGCTCAAAGACTTCTTGTTTTAGTGATTGGACTAAATCATCTTGTACTGTGTGAGGCTGAATGGACGAAGTACTGGGACCTGTAGCTGATTTTTCTAAAGATTCTATATAATCATATACTTCTTGCTGCTTGGGGTCTATATCAGGTGTCATTTTTATTGGGCTATCCCCAAGATGCCGTGAAGGAGAGTTATCTTCAAAATCTGGCTGAGAAGGGCTCACATCAACATCTTGCTGAGAATGGGAGGGACTATGTTCAATGTCTGACTGAGAATGAAATGAACCAGGTTCACTAACTGATTGAGAGTGAGATGGACTATGGTCAGCTGGGGATTGTTCAGATGTTTCTTCTCCCAAATCAATGAAATGGGGTCCTTTCATTTGCGTTTTCCTCAATTTCCCCTTAAGTCTGGAACTTCTTCTCACACGCTGTGGACCACTGTCCTTTTGCTTTTGTTTCCCTTTCTCTTTCTTCTTGGCTATAGATAACTGTTCTTGAAGATGATCCAATCTTTTAGATAACACTTGATGATATTCTTCCTCGGAAGAAGGGGTTTGATGTATAGCCTCAATACTTTTTCTCTCTTTTGATGTTATTGGCTTTTTACCCTTGGTTTCTTTCTTCTTCCTTTTTGACAATCTCTCTTCCCTACTAGTTCTTTCAATTGTAGTAGTAGGAGTACTTTGAGTTTCATCATTTGTTATTTTTCTCCTACTCCTTCTTGATGTGCTACCTTCAGGAATTTCTTGAGGTTCCTCAAAGAAATTTCTAATCAAAAATTGTTCCCATGTGTCCTTCTTCTCCTTTAACTCTTTTTCAATCAACAGTTTTACAAGACCATGGTGATATAGATGTGGTTCTACATCCCCTAAATGTTTCTGAACAGTCACAGACATCTTCAAACTATTTAATAGAAAATATGGGAGATTGAGAGTTTGATTATCTAGAAAATTCATCAGCAATCTGGTATGGTACATATACATGGACCCAAAACGGCCTTCACAGGTAATGAATTTTTGAACAACTAGCAACAAAGTAGCCCATTCCTCTTTCAAAGCATGAACAGGAATTCCTCTTTTAAAAATAGTTATGTCCATACCTTGGTTTCGTAAGATTATTCTCCAAGCTTCATCACTAATGCTTTTATTCTTAAACCATCGTTCACCCTCTTGAGGAAGTTCCGTGGCAGTTGCTATAGATGCCTCATTCACCGTGAACTTAAGGTCTCCAATCTCTACCTCCAGGCCATTAAAAGACCTTGCAAATGCTTTTGTCACTTCTTTATGGTAGCCTCTGAACTTTTGGATAAACCGCAGCCACTTTGCTTTCTTTAATATATCCCTGACTTGCGGATATCCTTCCATGAATTTAGGTCCTTCTAGTTCTGCTCTTAACAATTTACCCATTCTTCTTTCTGCTCTTTAAAAATTTGCTTGCGTGAGGGTTCAATGGAAGTAGAATGGCTGAATGCATGGAAATGAGCACAATGACTGTAGGTAAATATCAGAGACTGGGTATACAGACTGTAGCGTAACATAGAATGAAATGGAGTGAGGCGGAACAGAGAAGGGTTATATGAGCATGACAGAAATGCGGCTGTGAGATTAGTAGAACAATAGGAAGAGTATAACACATCCGGCAGTGTTTGAAATTTTGTGTTTGCAAAATAAATGTAAGCACGTTTAAACAACGGCTATGGATTTTATGCGGCTGAAAGAAGCCGTAGTCAAATCAACTATGTCTCATTGTCATAGGTGGAATATCGGAGTATGAGTGAAGATCGGAGGTTTAATTATGGGACCGTTTGAGAATGAATGTGGGAGGATCATATGGAGATCGTGAAAGGGTTACGGAGTTTGTCAATATAATCATTGCACATAATGGAGCTTATGGTTCATAACTATATAAAAATGTGTATTCAATGCTATTTGAAATAAATTTTACTCATACCTTGGAATCTTTGCCTTTTTCCTTGGTCTTCAATTAGTTGCTCCTCATTGGTATCTTGAATGCCCCATGTCTTCATAATTGGTCCTCACACCTGCATTTAATTTCATGATTATGGAAATAACATCTGGCTGTACATTCTTTTGAAAACAAAGTGGTAGCTGCGGAATCTGCTTCTGGCTGCGGAAACTGGAGTCAGCTGCGGAAACAGATGTCAGCTGCGGAAACTGACACAGCTATTATTTGGGTGAATGAAAATGAACGGATGACAAATGACTAGATGGAAATGGTCATGAAAAAGAATTTTATTGGTGAAATGGAATGAAATAGATAAAATGAAGTGGAATGGAGTGAAATGAAGTGGAATGAAGTGGAATGGGTGGTCACAAAACTTGTGAAATGAAAGAGAGAGATTTTTTTTTTTGGAAAATATAGAGTGTCAGGTGTTCCTGATTTTCACCCTATATTTTCTGTATAAGACTGCCAATCAGTGATTGGTTTTCAGGCTTATACAATTTTTATTTTTATTTTTTATTTATTTTTATTTTTTTAACTGAAAAGAACAAAAGCTAGGCTGGTGGAGAAGAAGAATTCTTCTGTACCAGCCTGATTGCAGAACTTTCTTGAAACATTTTGACAAAATCCTCTTTTGAGAGTGGCTTATGATAAACTTTCAATCTATGGCCATTCAAAATAAGAGGAGTTTGAAACTCATCAATGGTCTTGATTCTTACCGCTCCATTGCTAAAGATCTTGTCAATCTCATATGGCCCAAGCCAATGAGTCTGAAATTTTCCTTGAAAATCTTTAAACTTGAAATCAAATAACAATGTCCAATCTCCTTCTTGAAACTTCTTCTCTTTGATGTACTTGTCATGCCATTTAGCTCTTTGATATTGAACTAGATCAGTTCTTAGAATTTCCTCTTGTCTGATCTCATCTAGCTCATTTAACTGCTCCATTCTATGCTTTTGGGCTTCTGATAAATTCATCCCCAATTGAACTGCTATCTTGAAGGTCTTGACTTGGAATTCAATGGGGAGCAAGAATTCTTTCCCATAAACAAGTTCATAGGGAGAATGTCCTGTTGTATTTCTCCATGTAGTTTTGTAGGCCCACAAGGCTTCAGAAAGCCTTTCTGCCCAATCTCTTCTATGTAGATGAACAGTTTTGGTGAGATAATTTCAAGAACTTTGTTTGTAGACTCCATTTGACCATTTTCTTGTGGATGGTAAGGAGTAGATTTTCTGTGCTTGATTTTGTATTCTTCCATCAACTTCTCCACCAAGTTGGTTGTGAATTGGCTTCCCTAATCTGTCACAATTTCTCTTGGAACACCAAAGCGAGTAAAAATATCCTCATAAAGAAACTGAACAACTGAATTTTCAGTAGCAGATACTAATGCTTTGGCTTCTACCCATTTAGTAACATAATCAGTACAAACCAATATATACTTCTTTTGTTTAGATGGTGGATTAATAGGTCCAATGAAATCTAAAGCCCATTTTTCAAAGGGTTCAATGAGTACCTGTGGTTGCAATGGAATTTCATTTGAAAGGGTAGGTTTCCCTACTCTTTGGCAGCTGTCACACCATTTGACATATTGTTTTGCATCTTTGAAGAGGGAAGGCCAATAATATCCTAAAGAGAGGATTTTATAGGCCGTCCTTTTGTCTGCAAAGTGTCCACCACATGGTTCATCATGACATGCCTTAAGAATATCAGGCATTTCATCTTCCCTGACACATCTTCTGATCACAAGATCTGGCCCTGTTTTAAACAATTCGTTAGAAATCCATGAATATTTTGAACTCTCCTGAATAATTTTTCGTTTTTCACTTGGAAATAAATGTGAAGGCAGTTTCCCTGTAACCAAAAAGTTAGCAATATCTGCATACCAAGGAGTCTTAATAGTTACTGCAAACAAGTATTCATCAGGAAACTTATCCTCTACAGGAGAATCTTCTTTAGTATTCTGAATCCTAGACAAGAAATCAGCTACTGTATTTTGTTTTCCTGGTCTATCCAACACGGTAATATTGAATTCTTGCAAAAGTAAGTGCCATCTTGTCACTCTGCCATTAGTAACAGGTTTGTTCATTAAATATCTAATTGCAGAATGGTCAGTATGAATAAAAGTTTCATAGCCTGTTATGTAATGTCTAAACTTATTAATTGCATGAACAACGGCTAAAAACTCTTTTTCAGTCACAGTATAGTTCAACTCTGTGGGAGTCAAATTTTTACTGGTATAATAAATGGCATAAGGAACTAAATCTTTTTGACCCAACACAGCTCCTAGAGCTGTATCTGAAGCATCCGTAGAAATATGGAAAGGGAGTTTCCAATTTGGTCCTCTCAAGATAGGTGCTTCAGATATTCCTGTTTTCAAAGTTTCAAAGGCTGATTGACAATCAGGATCCCATTTAAATTCACAGTCTTTTGTAAGAAATTTGAAGAGTGGAGATGCTATTTTAGTGAAGTTTTCTATAAATCTTCTATAGTAACCAATAAATCCTAGAAAACTTCTAACATCTCTTTTACAATTTAGAATAGGTAACTTGGAGATGACTTCAACTTTTGATCTATCAACCTTAATCCCATTTCCTGAAATATGATGCCCCAAAACAATCCCTTCAGTAAACATCTTAAAGCATTTTTCATGGCTTAATGAAAGGTTTGTTTCTTTACATCTTATAAGAACTTTTTCCAAATTTTCTAATGCCTCTTCAAATGAATTACCATAAACTGTAAAATCATCCATATAAACCTCTACACAATCATGGATTAGATCAGCAAAAATTCCTAGTACTGCTCTTTGGAATGTTGCTGGTGCATTACATAACCCAAAAGGAAGCACTCGGTAGGCAAAAGTTCCCCATGGACAAGTAAATGTGGTCTTATCTTGATCTTCAGGTGCTACCCGAATTTGATTATAGCCACTAAAACCATCCAAAAATGAAAAGTACTTTTTACCTGCTAATGTGTCTAATACCTGATCGATAAAAGGCAAAGGAAAGTGATCCTTCAAAGTTTCTTTGTTCAATTCCTTGTAATCAATGCATACCCTCCATTTACCATTCTTTTTAGGTACTATAACCAAAGGAGAAACCCATCGGCTATCTGAAATTGGATAAATGAAGTTTACATTGAGTAGTTTTTGGAGCTCTTCTTTTACTATCTCCCTAAGATTTGGATTCATCCTTCTTTGAGGTTGTCTGATTGGTCTACTGTTTTCCTCAATATAGATATGATGGATGCAAGTCTTAGGATCAATACCTTTCATGTCAGTATACTCCCATGCAAATGCGGTAGAATGTTTTTGCAAGATTTTGGTTAGTTCTTCTTGTTGTGACTTTTCCAAATGTTTGTTGATATTCAATGTTTTTCCTGGAAAAATCTCAATGGTAGAACTACCAAACTCTTCCATAAAGTAAAGAGACATTTGTCTTGATGATAAATATTCTATGTCAGATTCCAACTGAAATTGTGTGGGGTCATATTCTGAAGATGTCTCAAAATTTTCTAATGTGTTCAGAATTTGACTATCCTCACTGATTTTAGAAATGGTAAAGACAGGTTGTATAGTGTCCTCATCATCGACCCATTCATTTTCTCCTACTTCTGTGATTGCTTTTGCTGGAGGATACAAATTGAATTTCTTTGTCGAATTACCATTAGAAATGTACATATCCCCAGATCTACAACTAATAAAAGCATCAGCTGTGGCTAGCTAAGGTCTTCCTAAGATAAGTGGGTGCCCTCCTAGATTACTCTTGGGAGTCAAAATCATAAAATCTACCGGATATTCCCAAGAATCTAAGGAGACTGAAATATCTTCTAATACACCATCTGGTTTAATAATTGATCGATCTGCAAGTTGCGGTAAAGTAGGTGTAAAAAGAAGGTTAGGAAGTTTTAGCTGGTCCATAGTCTGTCTACTCATAATGTTGATAGTAGCCCCTAAGTCAATCAATGTGTTTGGAATTTCTATCCCATTTATATGTGTCTTGAAAATTGGACTTCCTGGATCTACATACTTTTGCATGGTAATTTTTCCCATCATAATATCTGCAATTTTTCCTACCAGGTGGATTCTTCTTGTGTCTTTTAGTTTCCTTCCTGGTCTTTTGAAACTCAACTCCTTTATTGTTTTTGCTAGAATAGGAATCTCTCGAATTTCTTGTAGCAAGGGAATCTTGATACAGACATTCTTCAATTCATCTAGAAAATCATAGTTAGGCAACAAGATTTGTTTTTCCACCCCCTTGTCAATTTGTAGTCTTTCAGGAAAAGGAGGTGTAGATGAAGATGCAGGTTGCTCAACTATAGGAGTTGTGGGTGTTATCTTTTCTTTTTCTTTTTGAATATTTGAGTTTTGAAGAGATACTTCTTCAGAACCCTTATTGGCTTCAAGAGAGTCCTCCTTAGAGGTATCCTGTTCTAGGTCATCTATAGAAGGTTTTTCTAAAACTCTACCAGATCTGAGTTGTACATCGTTGAGAGGAACAATCATATAGGTAGGAAATTGTTGTCCTTCTACCATGTAAGTATTCTGAGGATTCTTATTGTTAGGATTTGGCAATGGCTGAGCTAGAAGTTGATTTGTCTTTTGTTGGTATGGGAGCATGAGTTGAGGATTTGGATTTTTTTGAGAAGGTTGTTGTTGTGGAAATGGCAATGAAAGTTGTGGATTTGTGTTTGGAAGTTGTGGAGCTTGTTGATTTTGAAAAGATGGAGGATATTGATAAAATTGAGCAAATCTCCCATAAGGATTTTGCATCCCTTATACCCATGGCTGATATGGATTTTGATGTTGGGGCCAAGGTTGTTGTCAAGGATTCCAATTTGGTGGGGATTGAAGATTCATAGGGTTGTTAAACCCTTGAGTTTGTTGTCCCTGCCAAGGTGTTCTTGCAACAAAACAGAGAGATTCTACTGAATTTGGGTCTTCTTGAAAAACAACTTTGAGTCCAGGAATTGAAGGACAATCCTTGATCTCATGATTCTCTGAGCAAATCATACATGTTTCTACAACTTTTGCATCCAAGGGACATTCCCTTAAAGTATGTTTCTTCCTACATTTCGGACAAAAGATGGCTAAAGCATCTGTTTCTGCTTTCTGCTTGTTTTGGATTTTAAGGGTGTCTAGTTGTTCACTAAGGCTCCCTAAAATATCAGTTTTGAATTCATCAAGCATGTTACCAATCTCTGCCCTACTTACTGATCCAGTTGCAGATTTGTTAGCCCTAATAAGAGAAGGATCCCTAGGCCCTTTTTCTGTTTTAGATTTTCCTCTTGAGAGATGGACACATAGTTCTGTTATGTCACGAAGTGGGAGTTGAGAAATATCTCCTTTCCCCATCATGTTTAAAATATCTATCCATTCATCTCTAATGGCTTTTAATATGAGGGCTTTCAAGGTTCCATCATCTAAGTTGCTCATCTTTGCTCTTTTCAAGTTGTATTGAAATCTTTCAAGTAAGTCTTCCAAATTTTCATCTTCTTTTTGCATCATTTTGAATACCTCATCCTTGTGATTGGTGGGCATACAATAGTCCAAGTATCTATCCAAAAAATTTTGTTTCATATCATTCCAAGTCCTAATAGATTGAGTAGCTAATCCCATGAACCATTTCAAAGCAGTTCCCTTCAAAGTTGAAGGCAATAGTTTGAGTTTTTGAGAGTCTTCCATATAGTCATAAGTTCGGCACACAACTTCAAACTCAAACAGAAATGTTTCAGGATCCTCACTTCGCAATCCATAAAAGTTAGGGAGGACAGATGGTGAGATATTTTTCATCGTTGTATGAGTTTCCTCATCAACTATAGGGAATCCAAACAAGTTGTCTCCTTCCCTAGTTCTTTCATTATTTCCTTCACAATTGTTGTCTCCATTGTTTCCTCCTCCTCTACCTCTACCTCTAAATCCATCTATTATTTTCTCTGCCATGATAGTTTCTTTAGAGTCCTTAAAGTCCTCTAGTTCTTCTATCAAGGGAGGATGAGAGGGAGTCTCTTCCTTTTCTAAATGAGATTTAGTAGGTGGTATAGGAGAATCCTCTAATTTAGCTGCTCCTTGAATTCCAAAAATCTTAAGGCTAGGGGTAGATGGTGGTGAATCTTGTTTGTGCCTTGAAGAAGATGGAGTTGTGAAAATTGAACTCTTGGCTTTAGCTATAAACCTTCCCCTAGAATCTCTTGCTCTATGCATGTCATTTTTTTTTTTTATTTTTTTTTAAAGGTAGGGATAATAATTCTCTACTGATCTTCCAGATCACACTAGGTGCAAGAAGAGAGCATAATTAAGAAATTACTAAACCAATAATTCTCTTTTCTGATCCTCCAGATCACACTAGGTGCAAGAGGAGAGCATACTTCAAGAAATTATCAAGTTTTCCCTTCTTTTATTATTTTGTTTTTTTTTTTTTAAGAAATTGGCTACCTAGTTACACTTCCCCGGTAACGGCGCCAAAATGTTTGGTCAATTTAGTGTGTCCTAAATTTCTACATTTAATTTTTCAATCGGGATTCGTAAGCTGACGAAGTGTGGTGCACTATATGTGCAAGATAACCTATCTCTTACTTTTTTTTGTTGTTTTTGGATTTTTGTGAAATTCTAAAAGACAAGTATGGAGACGAATATTCAAGACAACAATGTCTTTCTAATGATTTTCCAAACTTCAAAAGAATTTTAAAAACACACAATGACAAAATTAATTCTTCAAAGAAAATGAAATTGCATCACTACTCTAGTCAAACAAACAATGAACTACTGATCATGAAACTCATTATTCTTGCTGCTGTTCAAACACAAAAGAAACTATCCTGAAAGAAATCCAAAAGTTGCAACAAAGTAAATCTAAATCAAATTACATCAACTTATCTTCTGATCCCTCATCATTAGTCCAGCTATGATTTTCGGAGGTAACCATAAACAACTTAAGTAACCTGATATCTAACTTGCAGAAAGTAAACTAATATCAAACTACACATTCATAATTCAATCCCTCACCATCAGTCCAGCTGTGGCTTTCGGAGGTAACTGAAGATGTCATGAGAAATTTAATATTTCTAACTTGCAGAAAGTAACCTAATATCAAACTACACATTCATAATTCAATCCCTCACCATCAGTCCAGCTGTGGCTTTCGGAGGTAACTGAAGATGTCATGAGCAATTTAATATTTCTAACTTGCAGAAAGTAAACTAATATCAAACTACACATTCATAATTCAATCCCTCACCATCAGTCAAATTAAATGTGCCTTTTAGATGGCGAAGATGTCATGCCTATTTTAATATTTTACAAATCTAACCCTACTTGAAAGAAAATGGCGAGGCCCGAAATAAACAAACGTGCGAAATTATGAAACTAAGAAAAGTAAATTAACGACGAAGCAAATATTAATTCCATGTCATTAGTCGAAAAGTTATGCAAATGCTGGGCTTCCTATTTGTGTCTGAAACAAGAACAACGTCGAGTTAAAAATAACATAAAAAACATGAAGAGCCCAGTAAAATGTAAAGCATGAAAGATTATAAACGGAGATGAAGCATAAATACCATGAAAGATCACGATGTATAAACACATGAATGACTTATGGCACAATGAGCTTAAAAATAAAACAAGAACTATACAATAATGCACAAAACCTCTCGGCGTGTCTGGGGGCCCTCTGCACCAGCCTTGGCAACGGCCTTCAAGTACGAATTACGCTTGGAAACAGAGTCTTCTTATATATTAAAATGCAGTCATAACAGAGAGGTGATATTACGGCACAGTGGCAACGTAATTACATTACAGAGCTATCTGGAGGCTAATGGAGACTAATCTAATATGCGTATGCAAACGCATTATTTATAACAAGGAAATATAACTAATTCCCTAAAGTTTGTGCTGATGGAGAACATGTAAACCATTACGTCCAGAGATCTAGGATCATGGCCGCGTTGAGGAGTAAATCTATGAAGAGTGGATGTTTGAATTCGGCTTATGGAGCCATGTACAGGTGTTGATTTGTCTCCGCAATTCAGAAACGGCCATATAAATCTCCACGTGACGAGAAACAGAGTCCTGTCACCGTGGGACTCTACGGTTGACTTCCACTTGGCCACCTTTGACCGTAGCCTCCTTAGGTGAATTTGATCGAGCCAATAGGACACGATCCATGTCCACATCATTTCTGACTTGCCCATGTGGCTCGTTTTTCCTGAAGACACCTGCCAACAGACTTCAAAATGGTTGTGGAAAGTTAAATGATGCCAGTGGCAATTCGCCATTGAAATAAATAAATCTAAATCAAACAGCAGACACAAAAATATAGTTAAAAACCATTTTAGATGCTCTTTTGCAATTAATATACAATGATATTGACAACTAGGAAGGTTCAGGTGAATGAAAAAGGTCTAGGAAGATGTATAATAACAATGCAGATTTGAGACTCAACATCTGCCAATGACCCTGTGGCATTACCTGATCTCTCTCTCAAAATGCTCCCGGTCCTAGCAACGAAACCATTTTTTGGCTTTAGGAGTCTTAACCCAGGTTCAGTTTTAATTTTTTCCAACAAACCCTTTTTTTACTGGCCCTTTCGGCAATGGCCTACTTGCGCAGGTCAAGTTCTCACCCAAAGTAGTATGGGAGGGTGCTGGAATCAGGTTTCCGCATCCCGAGAGAGATAAAGTTAAGTGAAGTGGTTCCTTTCAGATCAGGTAGACCCATGCAGGAGAAGCCCTAATACAGAAATCCTTAACAGTATATCGACGGAGCAAAGATCATAAATCATCGGATAACATATAACCATAGCAAAGCACTAAAACCAAATCTATGCATTCATAAGATCGCATCCACATGCACATTAGTAAAGCATCAATATTCAGTGAGCACGTATATTCTCAGAAATAACATAAAGCATATCCGATAATCATATCATAGAAATAATTCGATGTCACAAACATTCTATTGGGGTTCCCGTGTTTTGGCCAGATTGGCAAGACCAAAAGATTAGACAACATCAAACCACTTTCAGACCTCAGGATCTAGCCCTCTTAGGTCCAGAGAGGAATCTCTCTATGATTGTTAAAGGTAATGTCTATGAAGCTCAAAGGTTAAGATATTAGGCTAGTTATAGGCACAGGGTTTGTTTGTTTGATTGTTTGTTTGGTTGCTAGTCATCAGGAAAGATGGGTTCAATGTAAGACAAGGATGAGCAAAGAGGATTTAGGTAGAGATGAAGTATTCCAGGGAGCATTCAAAACCATTGGGCAATGGATTCAGGAAAGGATTTGCTTGCTAATCAATATGCAGTCTTTCAATTGGGCTAGTCATCTAAAGCATTGGATCTTAAAGATGATAGTGTGGCATGAAATGGTAATTGAGGAGGAAGCAATAAAGGTTTAAAACACAAAGTTAAAGACCTGAGATCAGAGAGAGACTTTTAACTCTCAATTCTTCGGCCTCCAACTTGAGGGATATTGGAAAGGCCAGCTGGTCGCACAAGGATCCTAGTGGACAGGGCTAACTCTAATCCCCATTGTTCCCAAATCTTCCAGCTAAATCCTAACAAGAACATCTAAGAACAAATTCATTTAATTCATACATCAGCTAGCAGGAAATAACATCCACTACACTGGTTAAATTAACTGAAATCAACTCTTAGATAACACATTTAGTAGAAAAAATCAAAGGCAAGGAGAGTAGAAACATAGGGTACCTAACAAGGGTAAATCCTATGCCAGTTTTCTGATGCAAGCCAATAGAAATGAAATGAAACAGAATTCAAGTTAAACACAAATACAAAGATAGAAAAACATCACCGCTGCTTTAGATCAGGATCCAAAGAAATGTGCTTTCCATATTAAAAAGCAACAGCAGTCAAGTACAACATTGCCAATAGCTGGATACTCAGTCTGAAAACATCTTCTTCAGCCTATCTTACAACTTTACACAGAGACTTTGTCTCAAATGAAACAACTTTTAATTCTCTGATAACTTATCAACAACCTTTACAATGAGTTTTTTCATGAATTTATAGCTGAGGTGGAGTAGAGAAAGTAGGTGAAACACTATGATCTAAAATTGTGAGAACAAAGTATTTCTCATACAGAGATTGACAGTAGGGGGCGTTTACTGGTTATTTCACCTTTACTAGAAAGGATGAAACCAGAAGCTTCTGGCCCAAAAACTGGCTCTGCCTAAAGAAACAAAATGTAAACACTGAAATAGATCCGATCAATGAAATTATTTTTTTATGTGCAAAGTATTCATTAATCAAAATTTTATGTGTGAATAAGCAAGTTCAAGTATTCTGCAAATGAAGTAATGTGGTTTGAAGTTGAACTAATGAGTTTTGTTCACTGTATAAGTCTACTTGGGAAAAGTGTAATTATGAAAACTTACTGTTTAATGTAGCAGAATCTGAAATATAACAGCAAAAATGCACAGCATAACAGTAAGCATTTTTTTAAGCAGTTCACCCCTCTCTTGGGCTACCTCTGCTGGGTCTAAAAGCCTCTAATTAAGCTTTTCCCTTTTTCATTAATGCTCAAAATATGAATTACACTGTGTAGAAAGCATCAAAAGGAAAAATAAGCTGCAAATTAAGAAACAGAAGACTGAAATCAGTATAAATTGACTATTCATTCACCTCCAATGGATGAGTATAGTCCAACACAACTGATCTTTCATTAGGCCCTGGTGGCTCCACAACCAAAATCACTAGTAAAATCACTGATAGAGTGCCTTGATGGCTCTGAAAAATCTCCCAACAGCTCCAGAATGCTTCAATACCCCAAAATCAAAAAAACATTTGTCCCAAATGGACTTCCCTAGCCAAAGTTATGGCTAACTGAAGTTTGCCCAGTGTCATCTAGAAAAACTCTAGCTAAATCTGGCTAACTGCCAGATAGCACTGACAAATTTGGAGTTAGGCGCTGAATTTGGGGAGCTGCAAAATATTCTGCCGAAATGAGAGGGCTGGCGGATAAGCCCCATGGGACCCGTTCGGAGGTTGGTTGAACAAATTTACGTTATACGCGACATATAATAATGTTTTAACCATATATTTAAATGCACCTCCGCACCTTCCGCCGGTCCACGGAACCACGACCCAGACGAAAAACGCTCCACAAAAAATTCAAATTTTAAATATATATTCGCACCATAGGTTTAACAACAACCACAGCGTGGCCCAATAGTCGGTCCGTTGTGTTTCCATTGGCCCGACCCATGTTCGAATCCGTCCGCGACCAAAACAATTTTTTGAATGCCCATTCCATTCCACCTTGGGGCCACGTGGCGGTGTCCAGGATGGCCACGTGACGCCCTTTGATTGGCCACAAGTGAAATATTCTGTAGAATATTCTATGGAATATTCCTAGAATATTCTGTGGAATATTCTTTTTTTAATAAAAATTTTTTATATAGTCAATTTTGGCCATTTTTTTAATTGAAATTGGCAAACTTCAAAGCTCAATATCTTCTTCATACGGTGTCGGTTTTCAGTGCCGTTCATGTCTACAGGATCGTTTTTCCGAGCTCTTTCCATTCGATCTAGTTTGGACCAATTTTGAGCAACTTCATTTTTGAGCATTTTTCTACAAGAGACTTGATCTCCTGATCACACCTCCCAAATGGGAAGCTTTTGGACCCCAAAATCTCTCTGATTACTAAAAATGATGATGTAGATATTGATTCTCCACTTTTCCACCCCTGAATAACTGAAATCTACCTGATTTCATCAAATGAAGCTTTTGAGAAAATGATAATCTGTCTCTGGAATCAACTGATCGACCATTGCTAAGATTGACGGAATCATGATGCAAATGATTAAAATTTGCAGAACAACAATTGTAATCTACAGAAAACAAACTTTTTCTACACTGATCAAACTTCCCAGAAGACTTAAAATAACTTTCACCTTGAAAACTGTTCACATGGCGAATTCTACCATTTTGAAACCAACTTTTTCCCATGCTAAATGGTGTGTCCTTCTTGCTTGCTCTGCTTTGATTTGACACTTCATTCACTGCATTGGCTGACCGAAAAGGTAATTTGTGCAAAATAACATCATCTTTTTTCAAATACAAACTGTTATCAAACTGAGACAAATCATTAGCAACATCATAAAAAGGTGAATGCTCAAAATCTGGTCATTTCAACATTAACAAAGTTAGACTTTGACTTGCATTAACCAGTCTTTTCAATTGACTTGCATGGAGTAAAGAAGATTCCAGCTTCTTCTTGTGAGCTCTCACGATGTACTCTTTACCATATTTGAACAAGTGATAATTGTTTTCATGGCGATGAAATATGGCCTTCCTGTCAAATAAGTAAGGACTTCCCAAAACAATACCTGAGATATCAAGCGGCACCACATCAAGTTCAACTGTGTCAATAAAGTGTGCAGTTATTGCAAAGCGCAATATGCACTTCCTTGAAACTTGCAAATTTGCATCCTTGCATATCCATCCAAGTGGATAAGGCTTCGTATGTGGAATGGTCTCAAGTTTAAGTTGCTTGACCAAGTCTTCAGATATAAGATTCTCTTGTGACCCACTATCAAATAGTGTGTCAATTTTGGTATGTTTTGAAATTACCCTCACATGGAAGAGCTCTATCCTCCTCTTTTCTTCATGAGTATCTTTGTGACAATTCAAAGAGCTAGAACTGGGAGTTGTGTCTTGCACCACTTCTTTCCCCTTAATGTTCTTTAAAACCATGGCGATGCTTTTTGTCTCATCACTTGAGTCTGACCCTAATTCTTGCTCAACTGTTGCTACAGTTTTCTCCTTTTCTTTGGTCTTGTTTTTGTTCTTATATTTTTCTGGTTTCAGTTCAGGATGAAGCTTCCAACAATGATCTTCATCATGACTTGTCTTTGAACAGTTCTTGCAAAAGAACGTTCCTTTGTCTTTTCTTGAATTTGCAACTCTTTTCTTTCCTTTGTTTTTGAAATTACTATCCTCATCAAAAGTATTCTTTCCTCTAGCTTCTAAATGTGTAGCCTGGACACAGACTTCATCTAAGCTGGTAGGATTGAAAATTAGAATAGTATGTTGAAGATAATTGTGCAAACCTCCTATGTATTTCAACAAGGTGTCTTGACTTTGTAAGTCTACTCCAAGTAGAAGTGCTCTCCTTCTAAACTCTTGGGTATAATCTTGCACATTTTGACCCTTAAGTTGCCTAAAATTTTTCCAATTCATGATTGCTTTCTGAATATGAGCAAGAGGATAAAATTGTTTCTTAATAGCTGTAATAAACTCATTCCAAGTTAGAGTTATCTTACCATGCTTTTTAATTTCCTCTTTGGTCTTGGCTTCCCACTAAACCAAATCTGCTCCATCCATTCTTAAAGAGGCTAATTGGATTTTTGTATCATCATCATGCAAATTCTGAATCCTTAGATAGAATTCTAGCTGTCTAATCCAGTTATCCAATTTTTCTGCATTCACATCACCATTAAACATCGACAACTCAAACTTCACATCAAGCTTTAACAAAGGATTTTAAAGAGATGTATTTGTTTTGTGTGACTGATTTTCAGAAGTTGAAGAGGATGATGTGGAGGATGAGGATGACGATGGAGATGGTGGATCACCATTTCCTCCATTCCCTTTCTTAGACTCATCTTTGTCTTTCTTGCCTCCTGAAGAATCTCCTTCTTCTTTTTGGTTTCTAGACCCTTCTCCAGCAATCTTATCATTTCTCTCCTGGTATAGGATCCTAACCATCTCAGTCATGTCCAAGAAAGCTTTTCTAAAGACTCTTTCTTCTTCCTTGGGATCCATTTCCTCATGTACTTCTCCTTCTCTGGAAGACATGTTTGTGGCTGATTCTAAGGCTAATGAAGATGAAATGGAAGGTGGATATAATGGCACTCTAGCCCTCCTTGGTTGAGGATTAACTTGTTCTCTAACCAATTGACCTTGCCCTCTTTTCAATTTCAGCCTAGTAAGCATCAAATTTTGCAGAATAAGAAAATCTTCTTGCAAAAATTTCACAAACTCTTAAGAAAAACCTAGAGCTCTGATACCAATCTGATATGAAATTGTGAGAACAAAGTATTTCTCATACATAGATTGACAGTAGGGGGTGTTTACTGGTTATTTCACCTTTACTAGAAAGGATGAAACTAGAAGCTTCTGGCCCACAAACTGGCTCTGCCTAAAGAAATAAAATGTAAAAACTGAAATAGATCCGATCAATGAAAGTATTTGTTTATGTGAAAAGTATTCATTAATCAAAATTTTATGTGTGAATAAGCAAGTTCAAGTATTCTGCAAATGAATTAATGTGGTTTGAAGTTGAACTAATGAGTTTTGCTCACTGTATAAGTCTGCTTGGGAAAAGTGTACTTATGAAAAGTTACTGTTTAATGTAGCAGAATCTAAAATATAACAGCAAAAATGCACAGCATAACAGTAAGCATTTTTTTAAGCAGTTCACCCCTCTCTTGGGCTACCTCTGCTGGGTCCAAAAGCCTCTAATTAGGCTTTTCCATTTTTCATTAATGCTCAAAATATGAATTACAATGTGTAGAAAGCCTCAAAAGGAAAATTAAGCTGCGAATTCAGAAACAGAAGACTGAAATCAGTATAAATCGACTATTCATTCACCTCCAATGGATGAGTATAGTCCAACACAGCTGATATTTCATTAGGCCCTGGTGGCTCCACAACCGAAATCGCTGGTAAAATCACTGATAGAGTGCCCTGATGGCTCTGAAAACTTTCCCAATAGCTCCATAATGCTTCAATACCCCAAAATCAAAAAAAAATTCGTCCCAAATGGACTTCCCTAGGCAAAGTTATGGCTAACTGAAGTTTGCCCAGTGTCACCTAGAAAAACTCCAGCTAAATTTGGCTAACTGCCAGATAGCACCGAAAAATCTGGAGTTAGGCGCTGAATTTGGGGAGCTGCAAAATATTCCGCCGAAATGAGAGGGCTGGTGGATAAGCCCCATGGGACCGCACTGTTCGGAGGTTGGTTGAACAACTTTACGCTATACGCAGCATATAATAATGTTTTAACCATATATTTAAATGCACCTCCGCACCTTCCGCCGGTCCACGAGACCACGACCCAAATGAAAAACGTGCCACACAAAATTCAAATTTTAAATATATATTCGTGCCATAGGTTTAACAACAACCACAGCGTGGCCCAACGGTCGGTCCGTTGTGTTTCCATTGGCTCGACCCACGTTCGAGTCCGTCTGTGACCAAAACAATTTTTTGAATGCCCATTCCATTCCGCCTTGGGGCCACGTGGCGGCCTCCAAGCTGGCCACGTGGCACCCTTTGATTGGCCACAAGCGAAATATTCCCAGAATATTTTGTGGAATATTCTTTTTTTAATAAAAAAATTTTATAAAGTCAATTTTGGCCATTTTTTTAATTGAAATTGGCAAACTTCAAAGTTGAATATCTTCTTCATACGGTGTCAATTTTCAGTGCCGTTTGCGTCTATAGGATCGTTTTTCCGAGCTCTTTCTAGTCGATCTAGTTCAGACCAAATCTGAGTAACTTCATTTTTGAGCATTTTTCTACAAGAGACTTGATCTCCTGATCACACTAAATGAAGCATTAAACTCAGAAATGAAATAGGGCCGAAGCCCATTCTGTTTAAAACCTGTGCATTTATCTCTGGCACTCTTTTGATGTAAGAGTGGTCTTCTCCAGGCTTCCATTTACTCCGGGCATGTCTCTGATGTACTCTTCTGCAGCAATCTGTAGTACTTCTAGTGAATAAACAAAAAGGTAAATAAATGATGCTAGGGTCTGCCATACTACATAACAAATGCTCTGGTAACATAGGACTGCTTCGTCAGGGTGGAAATCTTTACTTGGACACAACATAGACTGAAACAATAATATGTACTATGTCCTTTCATGGAGAAAAACATTTTGCTGATGTAGAAAACCTGATATACATTAATTTATGCGCTCTGTACCATCTGTGTGATCCATGATGTCTTCAATCTGGTACTCTGCCTCTAAACCGCTGAGTTAAGGCTCAAAGATCTCCATTTTCATGTCTTAAACTCTCTGTTGCTCCATTTCTGACTCTGTCGGTGAAATTTTCACTTTTAATGGCTCTGGGGAGGTTTTACAGAGTCCAAACCCTGTTCTTTTAATTCAAGTCCTATCATGGTTCCTTCCCAGGCTTTCTTCGTGATCTCGGCCTCTAAAAAATGGTCCTTTCTGTATTTTTTTCCGCTATAATAAAGACTGTGAAATCATGGCGGCTTTCCCCCTCTGATAACCCTGCAAAACACGAAAACCTGTTAAGAAAACCATGCATGGAGGTGGTGGATGCAACGGGGATGACGAGAATGGCCATGCATACTAGTGGGATGGCGGAAAAGTGTAGGATTACAGCAGAAAATGCAGTGGGGGGCTTGCAGAATGGTGGCGCAGAACAGAAATTTTAACGTAAAACATTAAAATTTGACCTTTGAACGCATATATACACAGGATGGGCGAGAAATACGATGAAACACGTGGAATGGGTGACGTGGCGGGACCGGTCAATGGCGGGACATGCCATCAAATCTGGACCGTCCGATCTCAGGAGGAGATCGACGACTGGTGACATGGCAGAGGGCTATTGAATCTAGACCGTCCGATCTTGGGATGATATCAACGGCTGAAAATGCATCGGAGGGTGATGGATGTGGGGCCAGGGATACAGATACCTTGGGTTAACTTCCGCACATCTTCGGGGTGTGATGACCGTTGGATGGAGGGCTTCAGATCGGATGGTTAATATGGATATCACGTTGGGTTTTGTGCTGAATGATAACGTGCAATGGGTGGGTGGTTTTCAAACAGTGCCGCTGCCACGCATCGTTTGATGAGTGGAATCGCTCCAAAATGAATTTTACCACCCAACCTCCAAACGCAGTGCGATGGAAACCGGTGGTTTATGAACAGTGCACATTGCGGGGACCACCAGGCGGAGGGTGAAATACGAACCGTTGATCTACGGGTTGAATGAACGGTTGCGATGCGATGATCGGGGCGGTGGAAATTTGAACTGTAGACGCAGCAGGGGCACGACGACCATTCAATCTATACAGATCGATGGTTTAAAACGCGCCTGATATGGATTCTGCGATAAGCGCCTTCCGCCCTGGCGCTTGGTCTTGGCGCTCGAGTCACGTGGTGGAACGGTTCAGGGGCTAGGGCCGAAAGGTGCCAGACCTACATGTATGGAAAACATGGTTTTTTGGCCCATTTTTAGTGAGATTCAAGGCCAGGGAAGGGTAACGGTAGAGACAATAAGGGTTTTTAAAGGTTTGGAGAGGGGAAAGAAAGTGACTTAGAAGGTTTAAGGGGGATTTGGGGATGGTTTAGGAGATAAAATGGGGGACTTTAACAAAGGGGAAAACAGTTGAAAAAGGGACATTTTGCAGGGATACAAGGGATAAATGTAGGCCTTTTGGAGCACATCTTTTGCAATCAGTGAGAATTTATAAAGGGAGTTAGCAGAGGGAATTTTACCAAAGGAAAAGGCACAGGAGACTTCAAGGATGATGTGTCTTCAGGGGAGATGCATTCCTTGAAGGCTCAAAAACAATTTAGCCCCTTACTTTGCTTGTCAAAAGATTTATAGGGGGCTAAAAATGGCTCCACATGGGGATGACTTCTTCTTGAAGGAGTCAAGAATTTAAAAAATGATCTTTGGTGTAGGCCAGATGCTTGCTGCTTGAGCCACCTTTCTTCTTTGATTTTCAGTGGCCACAATTGTGAAGACATCAATTTAGCAGAAAAACTTTCCCAATCAATCTACCTACCCATTCTACAATCCTAGAATTTTTTCTTCTAGGGTGCATTTGAGCTAGCAGACCCTTTACATCTTTTTATTTTTTACAAACAAGAAAATAAACCTATTCTATTTCTACCCTTATTACTCCATGAGACCAGATTAAACTGTTGGTCTCATATGTTTCTCTACCTAATCTAATATCTGCTGGGATTAGACTGTCCAGCAGATTTCTTCTCTAAATTATACAACAGAAATTTAAAAACCGTCAAACTAGGATTAGACAGTCTAGTTTGCTGTGGATCCAAGGCATAAAGACAATTTCACATGGATAGAAACTTGCAGAAAACTGGAAACAAAACTTTGAAGGCTTGAAATTTGAAGTTTTGTAGCTTCCTTCCTTCCTTTGTGACTCAAGTTTTGAGCTTGTGAGAGTCACTTTCTTTTCTTCATTTCAGCTCTGATTTTGGGCTTGTTAGAGCTGATTCTTATTTCTTCTCAGAGGTCCATGTTTTGAGCATGTCTGAACCTCTCCTTTCTTTTTTTTTTCTTTTTTTTTTGGAACATTTTCTCTTTTTCTTGAAAACAAACACTGCAATGGTATGTATAATGGAAATGGAAACTGGAAATTGGAAATCAGCAGAAGTAGTGTTTGAGCATCCTACCATTGACAAGACCCCCAAACAGCTCTGTACCATCTAACTCTTGTAGAAAAAAGGCATTTGGACCCAAAGTGGCCTGGATGATGTAGGGACCTTGCCACAAACTGTCAAACTTGTCGTGCTTTCCTTTGTCCTCTATCCTTGAGTCCCACTTCAGAACTTTATCTCCAATTTTGAAATCAAAGGCCTTAGTTCTTTTGTCAAACAGCTTCTTTATGTTCTCCTGGACTTTTAGAGCTCTGTTATAGACCTCTTCCCTTGTTTTTTGGAGATGAATTGTTTGGTTTATTCTCCTCACCATGTTATCTTCTTCTGTTTGTATCTCTTGAAGGCTGGTGGGAAACACTACTTCTGTTCCATAGACAAGCTGATATGGTGACATGCCAATGGATTTCTTTGTTGTAAGCCTGTCAGCCCACAGGGCATGCACGAACTTGTTATGCCATGACTTTTTGTTCTCTTCTAGCAGATTTTTGATGATGATCATCGGGCTCTTGTTTTATGATTTAGCTAATCCATTACCTTGGGGGTAATAAGAAGTTGAATGACCGAGTGCTATTTGATACCTGTGAAAAAAATCAACCATTTTCTTAGATCCGAAGGCAGCAGCATTATCAGTGATTATTTTCCTTGGGCAGCCAAACCGAGAGAGGATATGACCTTCTAGGAACCTAATGATGACTGAATCTGTGGAATTCCTAGTAGGTACGGCCTCTATCCACTTAGTGAAGTAGTCTATGGCTGTTAGGATCCATTTGTGTTGTGAAGAAGAAGCAGGGTGAATTTCTCCTATGAAATCTAGGCCCCGTTGCATAAAGGGATCTTCAACAGTGATGGGTTGTAGAGGTAAGGGGAGGAGTTTTCTTTTGCCTTCAAAAATCTGGCATTTGTGGCAGGAAATTATCATCTGATGGATATCATTGAAGAGTGTAGGCTAGTAGTAGCCAGCTCTGAGTATTTTTTTTGCAGTGGCCTTCTAGTTCAGGTGGCCTCCACACTCTCCTGCATGGAATTATTGTTTAATTCTTTCTGCTTCAGACTCAGGCAAACATTTAAGAAATAGGCCATTTGCATTCTTCCAGTATAAAAATTCATTCAGAATACAATAACTTCTGGCCTTCAGTTTTAAGAATATGGCCTTGGTCTTTGATAGTTCATGAGGGGCATTGAGGTGTGTGTTGAGTCTCAAATCTGCATCTTTCTTATACACCTTTCTAGACCTTTTTTTTCATTCACCTGGACCTTCTAAGTCATCAATATCATTTCATATTAATTGTAAAAGAGCATTTAAAATGGTTTTTAACTATGTTTTGTGTCTACTGTTTGATTTAGATTTTTTCCCATTTAGCTGCGGAATCTTGTCACTTTCCGCAGCTGCTACAACTTTCCGCAGCCATTTTGTTAAAGTCTATATTGCAGGTGTCTTCAGGAAAATCGAGCCACATGGGCAAGTTAGAAATGACATGGACATGGATCGTGTCCTATTGGCTCAGTCGAATTCACCTAAGAAGGCTATGGTCAAAGGTGGCCAAGTGGTGGTCAACCGTAGAGTCCCACGGTGACAGAACTCTGTTTCTCATCACGTGAAGATTTGCGTGGCCGTTTCTAAATCACGAGAGACATATCAACACCTGTAAACGGCTCCATAAGCCGAATCCAACAGCCACTCTCCATAGATTTAATCCTCCCGGCGGCCATAATGCTAGATCTCTGGACGTGATGGTTCACGTGTCTTCTATCAGCGCAGACTTTAGAGAATTAGTTATATCTCCCTCTGTTATAAATAATGCATTCTCATACGCATAATAGTTAGCTCTGTAATGTAATTGCGTCGCCATTGTGCTGTGACATTATTTCTCTGTTATGACCGCATTTTAATATATGAGAAGACTTTGTTCAAAAGCGTAATTCGTATTTGAAAGCTGTTGCCAGAGGTTTGTGCAGAGGGCCCCTGCACACGCTAAGGTTTTTTGTATTACTGTATAGTTTTATGCTTCATTTCTTTATGTTCATTGTGCCATAGTCATTCACGTGTATATAGATTACATCTTTCATGGTATTTACATTTCATCTTTGTCCATAATCTTTCATGCTTTATATTTTACTTCTGTCCATAATATTTTATGTTTTATGTTGTTGTTAACTAATCAGTGTTCTTGTTTCAGATTACAATAGGCATCCCGGGCATTTGCACATCTTTTTATAATGACTAATGACATGGAATCAATATTGTCCTTCTGCTAATTTACTTTTCTTAGTTTTTGTTTAATTCCAGCACTGTTTTGTTTATTTCAGTCTTGCACATTTGCTTTAATAGTTAGATTAGATATTAAATTGCTCATGTCATTTTCAGTTACCTCCAAAAACCATAGCGAGACTAATGGTGAGGGATTGAAGTATGAGTGTGTAGTTTGATATTAGTTTACTTTTCTGCAAGTTAGATATTAAACTGTTCATGTCATTTTCAGTTACCTCCGAAAGCCATAGCGAGACTAATGGTGAGGGATTGAAGTATGAGTGTATAGTTTGATATTAGTTTACTTTTCTGCAAGATAGATATTAAATTGCTCATGTCATTATCAGTTACCTCCGAAAGCCATAGCGAGACTAATGGTGAGGGATTGAAATATGAGTGTGTAATTTGATATTAGTTTATTTTTCTGCAAATTAGATATCAGATTGCTCAAGTTGTTTATGATTACCTCCGAAAGCCATAGCGAGACTAATGGTGAGGGGTCGGAATATGAGTTGATGTAATTTGATTTTAGTTTTACTTTACTTGCAATATTTTCTTTGAGTAACAGTTTCTTTTGTGTTTAGACAGCAGCAAGGGTAATGGTTTTCATGATCAATAGTTCATTGTTTGTTTAACTAGAATAGTAGCACATTTTCATTTCCTTTTAGGAACTAATTTTCTCATTGTATGTTTCAAAATCCTTTTGAAGTTTGAAGTTTGGTAAATCATTATAAAGGATATCATTTCCTTGAAAAATCATAACCATACTTGTCTTTTAGAATTTCCATCTCACATTAGGAAACCAACCAAGATAAAAAGAAAAAAAAACCAAAAACGACAAAAAGTAAGAGATAGGTTACCTTGCACATATAGTGTGCCACACTTTGTCAGCTTACGAATCCCGGATTGAAAAATTAATGCAGCAATTTAGGACACACTAAATTGACCAAACATTTTGGCGCTGTTGCCCGGGAAGTGTAACTAGGTAGCCAATTTCTTTAAAAAAAAGAAAAACAATAAAAAGAAGGGAAAACTTGATAAATTCTTGAAGTATGCTCTCCTCTTGCACCTAGTGTGATCTGGAGGATCAGAAAGAGAGTTATTGGTTCGATAATTTCTTAAGTATGCTCTCTTCTTTCACCTAGTGTGACCTGGAAGATCAGAAAGAGAATTATTAGCCCAACTTAAAAAAATAATAAAAATGACATGCATAGAGCAAGAGATTCTAGGGGAAGGTTTATAGCTAAAGCCAAGAGTTCGATTTTCACAACTCCATCTTCTTCAAGGCATAGACAAGATTCACCACCATCTACCCCTAGCCTTAAGATTCTTGAAATTCAAGGAGCAACTGAATTAGAGGATTCTCCTATACCACCTACTAAATCTCATTTAGAAAAGGATCCTTTCTTTACTTCTACAGGAGAGTATATTGTAATCAAAGAAGTAGAATCACCTGAAGAAGAAAAGGAAAAGACTCCCTCTCATCCTCCCTTGATAGAAGAACCAGAGGACTTTGAGGACTCTAAAGAAACTATCATGGCAGAGGAAATAATAGATGGATTTGGAGGTAAAGGTAGAGGTAAAGGAGGAGGAAACAATGGAGACAACAATGGTGAAGGTAATAATGGAAGAAATAGGGAAGGAGACAACTTGTTTGGATTCTCTATAGTTGATGAGGAAACTCATACAACAATGAAAAAAATCTCACCATATGTCCTCCCTAACTTTTATGGATTGCGAAGTGAGGATCCTGAAACATTTCTGTTTGAGTTTGAAGTCGTGTGCCGAACCTATGACTATATGGAAGACTCTCAAAAAATCAAACTGTTTCCTTCAACATTGAAGGGAGCCGCTTTGAAATGGTTCATGGGATTAGCCACCCAATCTATTAGGACTTGGAATGACATGAAACACACATTTTTGGATAGATACTTGGACTATTGCATGCCCACCAATCACAAGGATGAGGTATTCAAAATGATGCAAAAAGAAGATGAAAATTTGGAAGATTTACTTGAAAGATTTCAATACAACTTAAAAAGAGCAAAGATGAGCAACTTAGATGATGAAAATTTGAAAGCCCTTATATTAAAATCCATCAGAGATGAATGGATAGATATTTTAAACATGATGGGGAAAGGAGATATTTCTCAACTTCCACTTCGTGACATAACAGAACTATGTGTCCATCTCTCAAGAGGAAAATCTAAAACAGGAAAAGGGCCTAGGGATCCTTCTCTTATCAGGGCTAAAAAATCTGCAACTGGATCAGTAAGTAGGGCAGAGATTGGAAATATGCTTGATGAATTCAAAACTGATATCTTAGGGAGCCTTAGTGAACAACTAGACACCCTTAAGATCCAAACCAAGCAAAAAGCAGAAACAGATGCTCTAGCCATCTTTTGTCCGAAATGTAGGAAGAAACATGCTTTAAGGGAATGTCCCTTGGATGAAAAATTTGTAGAAACATGTATGATTCGCTCAGAGAATCATGAGACCAAGGATTGTCTTTCAATTCCTGGACTCAAAGCTATCTTTCAAGAAGACCCAAATTCAGTAGAATCTCTCTGTTTTGTTGCAAGAAGACCTTGGCAGGGACAACAAACTCAAGGGTTTAACAACCCTATGAATCTTCAAACCCCACCGAATTGGAATCCTTGGCAACAACCTTGGCCCCAACATCAAAATCCATATCAGCCATGGGTACAAGGGATGCAAAATCCTTATGGGAGATTTTCTCAATTTTATCAATATCCTCCATCTTTTCAAAATCAACAAGCTCCACAACTTCCAAACCCAAATCCACAACTTTCATTGCCATTTCCACAACAAAAAACTTCTCAACAAAATCCAAATCCTCAACTCATGCTTCCATACCAAAAAACGACAAATCAACTTCCAGCTCAGCCATTGCCAAATCCTAACAATAAAAATCCTCAGAATACTTACATGATAGAAGGACAACAATTTCCTACCTATATGATTGTTCCTCTCAATGATGTACAACTCAGGTCTGGTAGAGTTTTAGAAAAACCTTCTATAGATGTCCAAGAGCAAGATACCTTTGAGGAGGATTCTCTTAAAGCCAATAAAATTTCTAAGGAAGCATCTCTTCAAAACTCAAACATTCAAAAAGAGAAAGCAAATTTAACACCCACAACTCCTATAGTTGAGCAACCTGCATCTTCATCCACACCTCCTTTCCCTGAAAGATTACAAATTGATAAAGGGGTGGAAAAACAAATCTTGTTGCCTAAATATGATTTTCTAGATGAATTAAAGAATGTTTGTATCAAGATTCCCTTGCTACAAGCCATTAGAGAGATTCCTATTCTAGCAAAAACAATAAAGGAGTTGAGTCTCAAAAGACTAGGAAGGAAACCAAGAGATACAAGAAGAATCCACCTGGTAGGAAAAATTGCAGATATCATGATGGGAAAAATTACCATGCAGAAGTATGTAGATCCAGGTAGTCCAATTGTCAAGACACATATAAATGGGATAGAAATTCCAAACACATTGATTGACTTAGGGGCTGCTATCAACATTATGAGCAGACAGATTATGGAACAGCTAAAACTTCCTAATCTTCTTTTTACACCTACTTTACTGCAACTTGCAGATCGATCAATTATCAAACCAGATGGTGTATTAGAAGATATTTCATTCTCCTTAGATTCTTGGGAATATCCAGTAGATTTTATGATTTTGACTCCCAAGAGTAATCTAGGAGGACATCCACTTATCTTAGGAAGACCTTGGCTAGCCACAGCTGATGCTTTCATTAGTTGTAGATCTGGGGATATGTACATTTCTAATGGTAATTCGACAAAGAAATTCAATTTGTATCCTCCAGCAAAAGCAATCACAGAAGTAGGAGACAATGAATGGGTTGATGATGAGGATATTATACAACCCGTCTTTACCATTTCTGAAATTAATGAGGATAGTCAAATTCTGAACACATTAGAAAATTTTGAGACATCTTCAGAATATGACCCCACACAATTTCAGTTGGAATCTAACATTGAATATTTATCATCAAGAAAAATGTCTCTTTACTCTATGGAAGAGTTTGGTAGTTCTACCATTGAGATTTTTCCAGAAAAAACATTGAATATCAACAAAAATTTGGAAAAGTCACAACAGGAAAAACTAACCAAAATCTTGCAAAAACATTCTACTGCATTTGCATGGGAGTATACTGATATGAAAGGTATTGATCCTAAGACTTGCATTCATCATATCTATATTGAGGAAAACAGTAGACCAATCAGACAACCTCAAAGAAGGACGAATCCAAATCTTAGGGAGATAGTGAAAGAAGAGCTCCAAAATTACTCAATGTAAACTTCATTTATCCAATTTCAGATAGTCGATGGGTTTCTCCTTTGGTTATAGTACCTAAAAAGAATGGTAAATGGAGGGTATGCATTGATTACAGGGAATTGAACAAAGCAACTTTGAAGGATCACTTTCCTTTGCCTTTTATCGATCATGTATTAGATACATTAGCAGGTAAAAAGTACTTTTCATTTTTGGATGGTTTTAGTGGCTATAATCAAATTCAGGTAGCACCTGAAGATCAAGATAAGACCACATTCACCTGTCCATGGGGAACTTTTGCCTATCGAGTACTTCCTTTTGGGTTATGTAATGCACCCACAACATTCCAAAGAGCAGTACTAGGAATTTTTTCTGATCTAATCCATGATTGTGTAGAGGTTTATATGGATGATTTTACAGTTTATGGTAGTTCATTTGAAGAGGCATTAGAAAATTTGGAAAAATTTCTTATAAGATGTAAAGAAACAAACCTTTCATTAAGCCATGAAAAATTCTTTATGATGTTTACTGAAGGGATTGTTTTAGGACATCATATTTCAGGAGATGGGATTAAGGTTGATAGATCAAAATTTGAAGTCATCTCCAAGTTGCCTATTCCAAATTGTCAAAGAGATGTTAGAAGTTTTCTAGGATTTACTGGTTACTATAGAATATTTATAGAAAACTTCACTAAAATAGCATCTCCACTCTTCAAATTGCTTACCAAAGACTGTGAATTCAAATGGGATCCTGATTGTCAATCAGCCTTTGAAACTTTGAAAACAAGAATATCTGAAGCACCTATCTTGAGAGGACCAAATTGGAAACTCCCTTTCCATATTTCTACAGATGCTTCAGATACAGCTGTGGGAGTTGTGTTGGGTCAAAAGGATTTAGTCCCTTATGCCATTTACTATACCAGTAAAAATTTGACTCCCACTGAGTTGAACTATACTATGACTGAAAAAGAGTTTTTAGCTGTTGTTCATGCAATCAATAAATTTAGACATTAATATAACAGGCTATGAAACTTTTATTCATACTGACCATTCTGCAATTAGATATCTAATGAAAAAACCTGTTACTAATGGCAGAGTGACAAGATGGCTCTTACTTTTGCAGGAATTCAATATTACTATGTTGGATAGACCAGGAAAACAAAATACAGTAGCTGATTTCTTGTCTAGGATTCATAATTTTAAAGAAGATTCTCCTATAGAGGATAAGTTTCCTGATGAATACTTGTTTGCAGTAACTATTAAGACTCCTTGGTATGTAGATATTGCTAACTATTTGGTTACAGGGAAACTACCTTCACATTTATTTCCAAGTGAAAAACGAAAAATTATTCAGGAGAGTTCAAAATATTCATGGATTTCCAACGAATTGTTTAAAACAGGGCCAGATCTTGTGATCAGAAGATGTGTCAGGGAAGATGAAATGCCTGATATTCTTAAGGCATGTCATGATGAACCATGCGATGGACACTTTGCAGACAAAAGGACAGCCTATAAAATCCTCTCTTTAGGATATTATTGGCCTTCCCTCTTCAAAGATGCAAAACAATATGTCAAAAGGTGTGACAGCTGCCAAAGAGTAGGGAAACCTACCCTTTCAAATGAAATGCCATTGCAAACACGGGTACTCATCGAACCCTTTGAAAAATGGGCTTTAGATTTCATTGGACCTATTAATCCACCATCTAAGCAAAAGAAGTATATATTGGTTTGTACTGATTATGTTGCTAAATGGGTAGAAGCCAAAGCATTAGTATCTGCTACTGAAAATTCAGTTGTTCATTTTCTTTATGAGGATATTTTTACTCGCTTTGGTGTTCCAAGAGAAATTGTGACAGATCATGGGAGCCAATTCACATCCAACTTGGTGGAGAAGCTGATGGAAGAATACAAAATCAAGCATAGAAGATCTACTCCTTACCATACGCAAGCAAATGGTCAAGTGCAGTCTACAAACAAAGTTCTTGAAAGTATCATCACCAAAACTTTTCATCTACATAGAAGCGATTGGGTGGAAAGGCTTTCTGAAGCCTTGTGGGCCTACAGAACTACATGGAGAAATACAGCAGGACATTCTCCCTATGAACTTGTTTATGGGAAAGAAGTCCTGCTCCTCATTGAGTTCCAAGTCAAGACCTTCAGGATAGAAATTCAGTTGGGGATGGATTTATCAGAAGCTCAAAAGCATAGAATAGAGCAGTTGAATGAGCTAGATGAGATCAGACAAGAGGCAATTCTAAGAACTGATCTAGTTCAATATCAGAGAGCTAAATGGCATGACAAATACATCAAAGAGAAGAAGTTTCAAGAAGGATATTGGGCATTGTTATTTGATTCCAAGTTTAAAGATTTTAAAGGAAAATTTCAGACTCATTAGCTTGGGCCATATGAGATTGACAAGATCTTTAGCAATGGAGTGGTAAGAATCAAGACCATTGATGAATTTCAAACTCCTCTTATTGTGAATGGCCACAGATTAAAAGTCTATCATAAGCCACTCTCAAAAGAGGAATTTGTCAAAATGTTTCAAGAAAATTCTGCAATCAGGCTGGTACAGAAGAATTTTTCTTCTCCACTAGCCTAGCTTTGTTCTTTTCAGTTTAAAAAAAAATAAAAAATTGTATAAGCCTGAAAACCAATCATTGATTGGCAGTCTTATACAGAAAATGTAGGGTGAAAATCAGGAACACCTGACACCCTATATTTTCCAAAAAAAAAAAAAAAATCTCTTTTTCATTTCACAAGTTTTGTGACCACTCCACTTCATTCCATTCCACTTCATTTCACTCCACTTCATTCCATTTCACTTCATTTCATCTGTTTCATTTCATTTCACCAATAAAATTTTCTTTCATGACCATTTTCATTCAGTCAGTTATCATCCATGTATTTCCATTCACCCAAATAATAGCTGTGTCAGTTTCCGTAGCTGACACCAGTTTCCGCAGCCGGAAGGAGATTCTGCAGCTACCACTCTGTTTTTCAAAAAAATGTACAGCCAGATGTTAGTTCAATAATCATGAAATCAAATGCAGGTATGAAGACATATTATGAAGACATGGGGCATTCAAGATATCAATGAGGAGCAACTAATTGAAGACCAATGAAAAATGGCAAGAATTCCAAGGCATGAGTAAAAATTTATTTCAAATGGCATTTAAGCACATTTTTACATAGTTATAAACCATAGCTCCATTATATGCAATGATTGTGTTGACAAACTCCGTAACCATTCCACGATCTCTATATGATCCTCCCACAATCCTTGCATTCATTTTCAAATGGTCCCATAATCAAGCCTCCGATCTTCACTCATACTCTGATACTCCACCTGTGATGATGAAACGTGGTTGATTTGACTACGGCTTCTTTCAGCCGCATAAAATCCGTAGCCGTTTCATAAACGTGCTTACATTTACTCTGCAGCCACCCAATTTTAAATACTGCCGGATGCGTTATACTCCTCCTACTGTTCTATTGATCTCACAGCCGCATTTCCACCGTGCTCACGTAACCCTTCTCTGTTCCGCTTCATCCCATTTTGTTCTCTGTTACGCTACATTCCGTATACCCATTCTTTGGTATCCGCCTACAGTCACTGGTCTCCTCCATAAATCGTGCTCATTTCTGCTCATTCAGCCGTCTTACCTCCGTTGAACCCTCCTCACACAGACAAATTTTAAAGAGCAGAAAGAAGGATGGGTCAGTTGTTGAGAACAGAACCAGAAGGACCTAAATTCATGGAAGGATACTCGCAAGTCAGGGATATATTGAAAAAGGAAAAGTGGCTCGGTTTATCCAAAAGTTTAGAGGCTACCATAAAGAGGTGACAAAAGCTTTTTCAAGGTCTTTCAATGGCCTGGAGGTAGAAATTGGGGACCTTAATTTTACGGTGAATGAGGCATCCATAGCAGCTGTTACAGAACTTCCTAAAGAAGGTGAACGTTGGTTCAAGAACAAGAGTATTAGTGATGAAGCCTGGAGAGTGATCCTACGTAACCCAGTTATGGATGTAACTATTTTTAAAAAGGGAATTCCTGTTCATGCTTTGAAAGAAGAGTGGGCTACTTTACTGTTAGTTATCCAAAAATTTATCACCTGTGAGGGCCGTTTTGGATCCATGTATATGTATCATACCCGATTGCTGATGAATTTTCTAGACAACCAGACCCTCAATCTGCCATAATTTTTATTAAATAGTTTGAAGAAGATGTTTGTGACCGTCCAGAAGCATCTAGGGGATGTAGAACCACATTTGTATCACCATGGTCTTGTGAAAATTTTGATTGAAAAAAAGTTAAAAGAGAAAAAGGACACATGGGAACAATTTTTGATTAGAAATTTCTTTGAAGAACCCCAAGAAATTCCTGAAGGCAGTACATCAAGAAGGAGTAGGAGAAAGAGAACAAATGATGAAACTCAAAGCACTCCTACTACTACAATTGAAAGAACTAGTAGAGAAGAGAGACTGTCAAAAAGGAGAAAGGAAGAAACCAAGGGTAAAAAGCCAATAACATCAAAAGAGAGAAAAAGCATTGAGGCTATGCATCAAACCCCTTCGTCTGAAGAAGATCATCAAGTGTTATCTGAGAGACTAGTTCACCTTCAGGAACAGTCATCTATGGCCAAAAAGAGGGGAAAATAAAAACAAAAAGGAAAATATAGTGGTCCACAGCGTGTAAGAAGAAGTTCCAGACTTAAAGGGAAGTTGAGGAAAACACAAATGAAAGGACCCCATTTTATTGATTTGGGAGAAGAAACACCTGAACAATCCCCAGCTGGCCATAGTCCATCTCATTCTCAGTCAGACATTGAACATAGTCCATCTCATTCTCAGCCAGACGTTGAACATAGTCCACCGCATTCTCAGTCAAATGTTGAAATTAGTCCTCAAGATGTTGACATGAGTCCTTTTCAGCCAGATTTTGAAGTCAATTCTCCTCCACGGCATTTTGGGGACAGCCCAGTGAAAACGACACCCGAGATAGACCCAAAGCAGCAAGAAGTGTATGATTATATAGAATCTTTAGAAAGAGCATCCACATGTCCCAACACTTCATCCACTCAGCCTCACACAGCAAAAGAAGATCTAGTCCAATCATTGAAACAAGAAGTCTTTGAGTTGGAGGTTTTAAATAGACACATTAAAAATTAAAATGAGACATTAAAGGAACAAAGAAAATTGGACAAGATCATTCATGACAATACCATGCTACATCTGGGACTATGGCAGAAAAAGAACAGGAAATTGAAGAATAAATGCCAGAAGTTAAGTAGAGCACTGATTAATATCAAGTTCAGATGCTTGATGAAAAAGCCCAGGATGTTAGCAGCACCAAGGAAGAGGAGGAGAGGACTGGATGTACTAGCTGAAGTGTCAAGGCATATGAATTGAAGAAGGATTATCAAAATTTTGGTTGCATGAGGACATGCAACACCTTCACAGTGGGGGTATGTTGAGTCTCAAATCTACATCTTTCTTATACACCTTTCTAGACCTTTTTCATTCACCTGGACCTTCTAAGTCATCAATATCATTGCATATTAATTGTAAAAGAGCATTTAAAATGGTTTTTAACTATGTTTTGTGTCTGCTGTTTGATTTAGATTTTTGCTCATTTAGCTGCGGAATCTTGTCACTTTCCGCAGCTGCTGCAACTTTCCGCAACCATTTTGTTAAAGTCTATGTTGCAGGTATCTTCAGGCAAATCGAGCCACATGGGCAAGTTAGAAATGACATGGACATGGATCGTGTCCTATTGGCTCAGTCGAATTCACCTAAGAAGGCTGTGGTCAAAGGTGGCCAAGTGGTGGTCAACCGTAGAGTCCCACGGTGACAGAACTCTGTTTCTCATCACGTGGAGATTTGCGTGGCCGTTTCTAGATCACGGGAGACAAATCAATACCTGTAAATGGCTCCATAAGCCAAATCCAACAGCCACTCTCCATATATTTAATCCTCACGGCGGCCATAACGCTAGATCTCTGGACGTGATGGTTCACATGTCTTCTATCAGCGCAGACTTTAGGGAATTAGTTATATCTCCCTCTGTTATAAATAATGCGTTCTCATACGCATAATAGTTAGATCTTCTTAAGCTCTGTAATGTAATTGCGTCGCCATTGTGCTGTGACATTGTTTCTCTGTTATGACCGCATTTTAATATATGAGAAGACTTTGTTCAAAAGCGTAATTCGTATTTGAAAGCTGTTGCCCAAGGTCTGTGCAGAGGGCCCCTGCACACGCTGAGGTTTTGTGTAATATTGTATAGTTTCATGCTTCATTTCTTTATGTTCATTGTGCTATAGTCATTCACGTGTATATAGATTACATCTTTCATGGTATTTACATTTCATCTTTGTCCATAATCTTTCATGTTTTATATTTTACTTCTGTCCATAATCTTTTATGTATTATTATGTTGTTAACTGATCAGTGTTCTTGTTTCAGATTACAATAGACAGCCCGGGCATTTGCACATCTTTTTATAATGACTAATGACATGGAATCAATATTGTCCTTCTGTTGATTTCTTTTTCTTGGTTTTTGTTTAATTCCAGCACTGTTTTGTTTATTTCAGTCTTGCACATTTTCTTTAGTAGTTAGATTAGATATATTAAACTGTTCATGTCATTTTCAGTTACCTCCGAAAGCCATAGCGAGACTAATGGTGAGGGATTGAAGTATGAGTGTGTAGTTTGATATTAGTTTACTTTTCTGCAAGTTAGATATTAAATTGTTCATGTCATTTTCAGTTACCTCCAAAAGCCATAGCGAGACTAATGGTGAGGGATTGAAGTATGAGTGTATAGTTTGATATTAGTTTACTTTTCTGCAAGATAGATATTAAATTTCTCATGTCATTATCAGTTACCTCCGAAAGCCATAGCGAGACTAATGGTGAGGGATTGACGTATGAGTGCATAATTTGATATTAGTTTATTTTTCTGCAAATTAGATATCAGATTGCTCAAGTTGTTTATGATTACCTCCAAAAGCCATAGCGAGACTAATGGTGAGGGGTCAGAATATGAGTTGATGTAATTTGATTTTAGTTTTACTTTATTTGTAATCTTTTCTTTGAGTACAATTTCTTTTGTGTTTAGACAGCAGCAAGGGTAATGGTTTTCATGATCAATAGTTCACTGTTTGTTTAACTAGAATAGTAGCACATTTTCATTTCCTTTTAGGAACTAATTTTCTCATTGTATGTTTCAAAATCATTTTGAAGTTTGAATTTTGGTAAATCATTATAAAGGACATCATTGCCTTGAACAATCATAACCATACTTGTCTTTTAGAATTTCCATCTCACATTAGGAAACCAACCAAGATAAAAAGAAAAAAAAACCAAAAACGACAAAAAGTAAGAGATAGGTTACCTTGCACATATAGTGCGCCACACTTCGTCAGCTTACGAATCCCGGATTGACAAATTAGTGTAGCAATTTAGGACACACTAAATTGACCAAACAGTGTGTAAGCACATACAGAATGTCAAAATACCAAGGAGAGCTCTGAAATTTCTCCTCAATAGTGGGATCAGGTAATCCCTGCTGCTCATCCAAGCCATCTACCATGTTAATGTCAAGGGCTTGTATATTTGATTCAGCCATTAGTTGAGCTAGGCACTGACCTTTGATCAGTTTGGTGGGTTTTATCTCAAGGTCGTATTCTAAGATCACAGCAATCCATTTTCCCCTATTCCCATCTGGGTCTTGGGACAATATGTCTTTAACCACTATATTTGGCACATAGGCTATGGTGTGGGAATGCAGCATGTACACCCTAAAGTCTTTCAAGGCCTTAATAAGAGCATAGGCCTATTTTTCCATTATGTTGTATTTCAAGGGTGCATCCCTGAGTGTTTTGCTGAAGAAAGAAATGGGCTACTCCATTCCCTCTGGATTTTTCTGCAGTAGAACTAAAGCTATGGTATGCTTGGAGGCAAATGAAAAAATCAGGAAATATTTTGAGAAATCTGGGCTGATTAGGACAGGAGCCTGGGTGAGTGCAAGTTTAACTGATTCAAAAGATTTCTTAGCTTCAACAGTCCACTTAACCCCTACACCTTTCTTTAGCATGTTAGTCATATTTCTAAGGTGTTAAACTAAGTTGGGAATAAACCTCCTGAAGAAGTTGATTTTCCCAATAAAGGACTGTAACTCCTTGATGTTTATTGGGTGTGTGATTTGTAATATTCCCTCAACTCTTTGTGGAGCTATCTTAATCCCTTTCTCAAATATGATGTGGCCAAGGAGCTTACCTTCTTGCAGCCCAAATATAGTATTCTTAGGATTTAATGACAGACCAAACCTTATACATTTTTCAAACACTCTTCTCAGGTGTTCTAGGTGTTATTCCTCAGTCTTGGAATAGACTGTTATGTCATCCAGATAGATGACAATGAAGTGTCCTATTTCATCTGAAAAAGTTATGTCCATTTCTCTTTGGAAGGTTGCACTAGCGTTCATCAGCCCAAAGGGAATTTTAACATACATAAAGGTGCCCCATGGAGTGGTAAAGGCTGTCTTGAGTTGGTCTTTTGGGATTAGTAAGACTTGGTTGTAACCTGAAAAACCATCTAGCAGGGAGATCCTTTTAGGACTTACTACCCTCTGAAGAATATGTTCCATTTTTTGCAAAGGGTAATTGTCTTTGAGTGAGGCTCTATTAAGATTCCTGAAATCTATGCACAATATGATCTCCCCTGTTTTCTTTCTCACAGCCACTAGGTTTGATACCTAATCAGAGAACCTCACAGGAACAATTATACCTACCTCATACATTTTCTTAATCTCTTTTTCCACTGCAGGCAATTATTTTGGGTTTATTCTGCAAAGTTTTTGTCTGAAGGGCTTCTGATTTTCTTTCAAGGGTATTTTATGTTGTATGATGTTTGTGTCATAGGCCCTTAAGTCCTCATAACTCCAAGCAAACACATCAATGAATTCCTTGAATAGGTCAATGTATTTATTTTTCATGTTTGCAGGCAGGGACTTAGCCAATTTGATCATCTTGGGTTTATCTTCAGTGCCTATGTTGCATTCCTCGACATCAGAGTCTGTATGTTCTATAGTGGGATTTTTTGCTACATCATCGAAGTCAAAAAGGTCTTCTAAAGGTGCCAGACCTCGAGGTATGTTCTTATCTTTGGTCTGCAACACCTCTACTTCTTCACTATCTACGTTTTCACATTTTTCGTTTGGATTTCCAATCTATTCGTTTAAAGTGTTTATTTCTATGTTACAGGGTGTTTCTTCCTCATCTGAGGACTCTTCACTTAGGCAGCTACTGTCAGATTTAGATTCTGAATCAGAAAATTCAAACTCATTCCTCCCTACCAGGAAATATTCAATCTATTTATCTCCTTCAAAAACCTGCCAATATTTTTCATTGTCTGGCACTGCAGATCTGAATTTGGTCTGAATGATGATCTGTTGGTCACTAGGAGGTTTATGATACGAACTAGACATGCAGTCTAGTCCATTTGCAATTTTGTTCTGACCTCTAGGGACAAACACCAGATCGTATTCCACAAAAGTTTTCAATAGATCCATAGTGTCATTCCTATATGCCCTCAGTCTAGGATGTTTTGCTGTATATTCACCATTCACCTGTTTAATGATCAGCTCAGAGTCCCCATGCACAGTTATCCTACGGGATCCTAATTTTCTCAACAGGTTTAAGCCTAGGATAAGAGCCTCGTATTCTGCAATGTTGTTTGTACATTTGAAGTGCAGGTTACATGCATGACTCTCTGCGTAATCACTCTCTGTGTTATGTATCCACACTCCTGCCCCAACAGTTCTCTTGGTGCATGACCCATCGAAATTCATTTCCCATAAGGTTTCATCCTCGGGTTTATCATCATTTCGTTCTTGGTGTGGTGTATGTGTTTGTGAAGGGTGACTAATCAGCTAACTGCATTCTGTTTCTGGTTCGCTTTGAGTTTTTGTTTCAGTGCACTGTTCAAATTTTTCTACGTCTTTCTCCTTCGAGTCTAGAGTAGCCATTATGTTAAAGTCCATGGGCTCTGTTTACTTGTTTTTATCTCTATTTTTGGACTCTAACCCTTCTGAAGATTCATCATTACAAAGGATAAATGAGTCAAGGTCTGTGTGTACAGAGTATAAAGGTGAATTTTCAGGCTTTTCGGGGCTACTAACCAGGAATTTCATTTGTGCCTCTCTGTACAGTCTTCTAAGTTGGCCAAATATTGGGATTGTGGCATAAGCCCCATCCTTTTGCATTGTTCCTTGTAGCTTGGCTCCCCATGATATTGATAATAACATGCCATACTTGGGTGTCACATCTGCCACAACAACATCCATGACCATACATTTTGCTGGAATCTGGGTAAGGCTCACACATAAATCTTTGATCAGGCCAAGACACTTTACTCTGCTAGATTCAAATGAATATAGGTCTTTATAGGGACGGGTTATCTCTAGTCCTAATCTTTCCATCACTACTTTAGGCATCAGGTTGTGTGATGCCCCAAAATCATGCATTGCATTGTGGAGAATCTTATCATGGATATTAAGACTGATATAAAAAGGGGGCACTACCCCTTCCTGAAACTTTCCTTCTATATTTGGACCAAACAGAAGGGGAGGTTGATCATCACTCAGATTTACAGTGTCACTGTTCTCTCCTAAATTTAATGCTTTCAAAATTTGGCCTTTATATACATCCTGAGTGGCCAGCTCAGAGAGTGGGACAAAGATTTTAATTTTTGCAATCTCACTCTCCAAATTGAAAGTGGACTGACTCTTTGGAATGTTCAACTCTGTTTTGTTAGTCACCACCTTAGTGGTTGAATCAGTGTGTTTTTTCTCACTATGTACAGTGTTAGAAATTTTTTTACCAGGAGAACTAGCTGCAGCGCTAGCGCTGCTAGTTGGTTGACCTTGTTTATCAATGTTTTGGTTGTCTTTTTCTTTGTTCTTCCCAGAACTCTCAGCTACTGATTTGTTACTTTCAGCAGTTGCTTTAGAAGATTTCTTAGGTATTTTCTTGATGGTAACCTTAGAAGCTTTTGGTTTGGCAATGTCTAGGCTCTTTTTTCTTCTAAGTTCATATTGTTCTCTGACCTGCATCATGGCATTTTCAAATCCTAACCTGTAATCTTCGGATTTTAACCATTCCTCATCCCAATATGAGGGTGAGGGCTGATCTTCTTCTGTGTAACAATTTTGGATTGAATTTTATGTTTCAAACATGTTTATTGTGTTCCCCTCAGACTATTCTATGATTCCCTCATCTTCATATAAAAATTTCTCCTGGAATGGGGGAATAACTTGCTGATCTGATTCTCTGTGTCTATTGGGGGTGGAATTATTTCTTGTAAAGTTTTGGTTCTGGTTATGGTTTTGATTTATGCTTAGGTTACTAACTGTGACAACCATTTTTTCCACCATTTTTTGTAGCTTCTCTACGTTCTTGGATATGCGGTCATTATTGGGGTCAGATGTGGAAGCTACATTGTCATCTCTATATGTTACCCTTTTCTCAGCTCTCAATCTTGATTTTTTCTCAATCAGATTTTCCTCTACACTCACTGCTCCTTTTTGCATGTCTTCCAATGTGTTGTAATCCCTCTCCCTAAGTTGGTAGGCCATGTCAGCATCTAAGCCTTCAGGGTATTTCACTAGAACCATACCTAAGGGAGGTTTCATGTGTGGTGGAAGAGCATTATAAACGTTGTTAAACCTTGTAGAGTAGTCTTGAACACTTTCTCCTACATTTCTTTTTAGGTTCTTGTATTCTACTAGGATTTGGAGAGGATTAGCCTTAACTTCCCATTTTTTTATGAAATTCTGATATAAACTAGGAAGTCTTGGATACTATTAGGAGGTAGGCCTTTAAACCATTTTTTCACATCACCTCCTGAGCTCTGGGAAAAGATTCTCATTTTGACTATTTCATCATCTATTTCCATGTAGTCAAAAGAATCTTCCATCCTATCTACATAGTGTTGAGCTGTGGTTGACTCTTTTGCAGTGAAGTGTGGGATCTTTGATTGATAATCATTGGGTAAGGGTACTAGAGGCTGAGGTAAAACCATAGGTGCATACCAGGCTGCCATGATGATGTTTTGATGGGGCAAAGGGTTAGCTTGAGTAGCTGGTATATGGATGACAGGGATGCTAGGATCAGCAGAAGCTTGTTGGGTAGATTTAGGGTGGCAGAGCCCCAAGTTTTGAATGAAGTGAATATCAGGAGGTGTAGATGGAGGGGTCTATCTATTCCAAAGGTGTTTACCCCTTTGAGGTGGTGAACCAGGGAACTCAAGATCTAGCTGGTCTAGGACATTGAATGACCTAGTTCTTGGTAATCTGTTTTGAGTGCCTAGGTAAAAAAATGGGTCTGATAGAGCTATAAAGTATTCTGGTGTAGAGCTATCTCTATGGATGTGGCTGGAAATAGTTGATTGTTTAGGTGTAGGAGATCTCTTGAAGATTCTCTCAGGGTTGTCAACTATTTCAGGGGGGTTTGGGTTAGGATAAGCTCTTGTGTGAATGGTTCTTGAAGCCAGAATGTTGTTTTCTAACCAAGCAGCTTAACCCTACTTGTTACTTCTATTATGGCTGATGTTGTAATGGCTTTGGTCTTCTAGTGGAGTCTTATGTGAAACCAAGATAATCAGCAAGCCTACTGATCACCATTGGAGTCTTTAAATCATTTAGGAATTATGGAGTCGCCAGGTGGAAGGTTTAGGATGTTTCTAGGGGATACACTGTCCACCATAGTGCTTATGAGATGTTCCTTTTGAAGGGAAACTTCCAAGCACAGCAAACTCAAACCAGAGATTGACTGGGAGGGCTTTTACCAGATATGTCACCTCTGAAAGAGTGTGAGATCTGGAGGCTACCTGGCCCTTTCTAGACTCTGTCTAAGAGTGTGGGAGAAAACACAACAAATGGTATAGAGGTTGATCTGTGAATAAGAGTGTTTAGCTACCAACCTAACCAGAGATTATAGGTTTTTGAGGCTCTTATGATGTAGTAAGGTGAGAAATACTTAGAATTTCCCCAGCGGAGTCGCCATTATGTTGGGGTTCCCATGTTTTGGCCAGATTGGCAAGACCAAAAGATGAGACAACATCAAACCACTTTCAGAACTCAGGATCTATCCCTCCTGGGTCCAGAGAGGGATCTCTCTATGATTGTTAAAGGTAATGTCTATGAAGCTCAAAGGTTAAGATATTAGGCTAGTTATAGGAACAGGGTTTGTTTGTTTGATTCTTTGTTTGGTTGTTGGTCATCAGGAAAGATGGGTTCAATGTAAGACAAGGATGAGTAAAGAGGATTTAGGCAGAGATGAAGTATTCCAGGGGGCATTCAAAACCATTGGGAAATGGAGTCAGGAAAGGATTTTCTTGCTAATCAATATACAGGCTTTCAATTGGGCTAGTCATCTAAAGCATTGGATCTTAAAGATGATAGTGTGGCATGAAATGGTAAGAGAGGAGGAAGCAATAAAGGTTTAGAACACAAAGTTAAAGACCTGAGATCATAGAGAGACTTTGAACTCTCAATGCTTCGGTCTCCAGCTTGAGGGCTCTTGGAAAGGCTAGCTAGTCGCACAAGGATCCTAGTGGACAGGGCTAACTGTAATCCCCAGTGTTCCCAAATCTTCCAGCTAAATCCTAACAAGAACATCTAAGAAAAAATTCATTTAATTCATACATCAGCTAGCAGGCAATAACATCCACTACACTGGTTATATTAACTGAAATCAACTCTTAGATAACACATTTAGTAGAAAACATCAAAGGCAAGGAGAGCAGAAACATAGGGTACCTAACAAGGGTAAATCCTATGCCAGTTTTCTGATGCAAGCCAGTAGAAATGAAATGAAACATAATGCAAGTTAAACACAAATACAAAGATAGAAAAACATCACCACTACTTTAGATCAGGATCCAAAGAAATGTGCTTGTCATATTAAAAAGCAATAGCAGTCAAGTACAACATTGCCAATAGCTGGATACTCAGTCTGAAAACATCTTCTTCAACCTATCTTACAACTTTACACAAATACTTCGTCTCAAATGAAATAGCTTGTAATTCTCTGATAACTGATCAAAAACCTTTACAATGAGTTTCTTCATGAATTTATAGCTGAGGTGGAGCAGAGAAAGTAGGTGAAACACTAAATGAAGCATTAAACTCAAAAAAGAAAGAGGGTCGAAGCTCATTCTGTTTAAACCCTGTGCATTTATCTCTAGCACTCTTTTGATGCAAGAGTGGTCTTCTCCAGGCTTCTATTTACTCCGGGCATGTCTCTGATGTACTCTGCTGCAGCAATCTGTAGTACTTCTGGTGAATAAACAAAAAGGTAAATAAATGATGCTAGGGTCTACCATACTGCATAAAAAATGCTCTGGTAACATAGGACTGCTCTGTCAGGGTGGAATTCTTTACTTAGACACAACGTAGACTAAAACAATAATATGTACCGTGTCCTTTCATGGACAAAAACATTCTGCTGATGTAGAAAACCTGATATACATTAATTTATGCGTTCTGTACCCTCTGTGTGATCCATGATGTCCTCAATCTAGTACTCTGCCTCTAAACTGCTGAGTTAAGGCTCAGAGATCTCCATTTTCGTGCCTTAAACTCTCTGCTGCTCCATTTTTTACTCTGTTAGTGAAATATGTGCTTTTAATGGCTCTGGGGAGGTTTTACAGAGTCCAAACCCTGTTCTTTTAATGCAAGTCCTATCATGGTTCCTTCCCAGGCTTTCTTCGTGATCTCGGCCTCTGAAAAATGGTCCTTTCTGCATTTTTTTCCGCTGTAATAAAGACTGTGAAATCATGGCAGCTTCCCCCTCTGATAACCCTGCAAAACACGAAAACCTGTTAAGAAAACCATGCATGGAGGTGGTGGATGCAATGGGGATGACGAGAATTGCCATGCAGACTAGTGGGATGGCGGAAAAGTGTAGGATTACGACGGAAAATGCAGTGGGGGGCTTGCAGAATGGTGGCGCAGAATGGAAATTTTAATGTAAAACATTAAAATTTGACCTTTGAATGCATATATACACAGGCCGAGTGAGAAATATGATGAAACACGTGGAATGGGTGACATGGCGGGACCGGTCAATGGCGGGACATGCCATCAAATCTGGACCGTCCGATCTCAGGAGGAGATCGACGGTTGGGGACATGGCGGAGGGCGATTGAATCTAGACCGTCTGATCTTAGGAGGAGATCGACGGCTGAAAATGCATCGAAGGGCGACGGATGGTGGGCCAGGGGTACAGATACCTTGGGTTAACTTTCGCGCATCTTCAGGGTGCAATGACCATTGGATGGAGGGATTCAGATCGAACAATTGATATGGATATCACGCCGGGTTTTGTGTTGAACGATAATTTGCGATGGGTGGGCAGTTTTAAAATAGTGCCGCTGCCACGTGTCATTTGATGAGTGGAATCGCTCCAAAACGAATTTTACCACCCAACCTCCAAACGCAGTGCGATGGAAACCGATGGTTTATGGACAATGCACATTTCGGGGACCACTAGGCAGAGGGTGAAATACGGACTGTTCATCTACGGGTTGAATGAACGGTTGCGATGCGATGATCGGGGTGGTGGAAATTTGAACTGTAGACGCAACGGGGGCACGATGACCGTCCGATCTATACAGATCGACGGTTTAAAACACACCCGATATGGATTCTACAATAAGCGCCTTCTGCCCTGGCACCTGGTCTTGGCGCTCGGGTCATGTGGTGGAACGGTTCAAGGGCTAGGGCCGAAAGGTGCTAGACCCACATGTATGGAAAACATGCTTTTTTGGCTCATTTTTAGTGAGACTCAAGGCCAGGGAAGGGTAACGGTAGAGGCAATAAGGGTTTTTAAAGGTTTGGAGAGGGGAAAGAAAGTGACTAAGAAGGTTTAAGGGGGATTTGGGGATGGTTTAGGAGATAAAATGGGGGACTTTAACAAAGGGGAAAAAGGGTTGAAAAGGGACATTTTGCAGGGATATAAGGGATAAATGTAGGCCTTTTGGAGCACAGCTTTTGCAATCAGTGAGACTTTATAAAGGGATTTAGCAGAGGGAATTTTATCAAAGGCAAAGGCACAGGAGACTTCAAGGATGATGTGTCTTCAAGGGAGATGCTTCCTTGAAGTCTCAAAAACAATTTAGCCCCTTACTTTGCTTTTCAAAATATTTATAGGGGGCTAACACATTCTTCTCATTCATTCGCATCTAGATCCACTTACAGACTATCTACCATCCTACGCACACAGCAGAACTTAGGGTCTCCGTGCACATAGCCAGCAGGATCCCTTACCCAGACACGCAACAAAATATCCACAAGTTTGTATCCAATCTTAGTCCCAAACTTAGCCTCCTTCTAGCCTCAATTTATCTATCTATTTATAACATATTAGCCTACGGTACTCTACGGTTAGCAAACTGTGGTTTGCGGACTCTTGGTCTACCATTTGACCCTTTACAATTTATTATGGCTTTGACCCACCCCAAAGCCCCTGTGCTAGACTAAATATTACAAAATATTACAAAACTGGACCAAAAATGCGGTTAGGGGACCTCATTCCAATAGCAGCAGAAGAAGGTGAGAATATTGTAGCAGCCTAGAGCCAGGAGTGCTCAAATGGTTCCAGAGGAGAGGACTAGAGAGATGCCGAAAGACTGAGCTCAGAGGAGAGAAGCTTATTGAGGTATCATGTATTAGGGAGGACTTGCTACTGCAAAGGTTTTGTTGCAGCTCACGAATGTTGTTACGGAAAGATCACAAAGGAAATTCCACAGAGGATATGGGTAGAATTGCTAAGATAAAGAAGAGGACTTGGTACTGATAGCGAGTAGCAAACTTGTTACAGAGATCAAGAAGGCATATGACCAGGAGGTCATAAAATTTTTGTACCTCGGGAGTCTGATGCAGGAGCATCAGACCACCCTTAATTAAATTTGGAATTCAATGTTGCGGAAGGAGAAAAAATGTGGCCATTTGTAAAAGGGGGCTCATTTCCATTAAATATAGCTCAAATGATGGAATCGATATGTTTCTAGAAGATTTTATTTATTTTAATTATCTGCCATATAATTAAATAGAGAGATTTTAGGGGTTAGTTAAGTGATTTGCAGGAGAAAATCGTGGATCTTAGATGATCCACTCGCTTTGTAATTTCTTTATAATGTGAGTCTGTATTGTATGTAGGGGGGAACGCAATGTAGCCTAAGGGTGAAATTGTGATTCAGGCCATAGTGGCCTTAGCCTCTATTCGACCTCGAGAAAATAATGAAATTTGTGTATTTTTAAGTATCCAAAAATGTTCTAGATCTTGTAGTATCTGTGTGTTATTTTATTTCGATTTCTCAATATATATATATGCATTCTTTTCTGCTATCGATAAGTTGTGTGTGTAAGAGTGTAGAGAATGAAGTTCCTATGAAATTCATTGTAGATTAAGTATGGCAGAACATGAGTTATTGAGATGTGATTCTATTGATAAATAACAAGTCGCATGCAAGTGGAATGGATGGTGGATATTATAGCACAAAAGTGATAGAGAGAGATAGACGAACATATCACATCACATTTTCCAAAAGATGGGTAGCGCACATCGCAATCAGAAAATTATAATTTAATGGTTAAATTTATATGTTAAAAGTTGCGACACCCGATTGGCAATAAGTTAACTGTTGTGATTTGTGAAATCGAAAAATCACAAACTTTGCGTTATATGTATTATGTGTTCGACAGAAATTGTTATATTTGCGGACATGTGATATTTTTTTGGTAGCGACTACGATCTATTTATAAAAGCAATAATGCGATTTTTCTGTTGTGTGCTTCTGAGTATATGTGGGCCCATAACCCACAGGTCCACGTGGATTTGTGTAAAGTTGCAGTTACGCTGCACTATTCAAGGGGAATTCTAGGGTTTTGAGCTTCAACATCAGTTTTAGAATAGGTTCCAATTATGGATTTATCCTTTAATGGTCCTTGAATCAAGGCTTCTTCCCGGGGTAAAGGTTTTGTGATAATGGGGGAAGTTTCCAAATTTACACCCTTCTCCAGAATGGAAGGTGTAACATTCCATTCAATATAGGAATCAACAGAAAGAATAGGTGTTTGAAAATGTTGTGCAACATGATGGTTTAGATTAGGGTTTTGGTTAATGCTTGGACAAAGTTTGGATTTTTATTGGTGTTAGTTCTAGGGTTTAAGTTAAGGTTAGGGTTTGAATGAGGGCTAGGTTTAGGGTTTGGATTAGGGTTATGGTATGGATTAGGATAAGGACTAGGGTATGGATTAGGGTAGGGACTAGGGTATGGATTAAGGTTAGGGATAGGGTATGGATTAGGGTTAGGTTTAGGGTATGGATTAGGATAATATTGCATATGTAGCTGGGACCATGGAGGAGAATAACTTGATAATGTATTGAACGAAAATTGTGATTGTTCATGTTGATTAAATAATTGATTTTACATGTAAGAATTCTCTAGAGAAAAATCTCCAAACCATTATTGGGGCCATGGGGATATGTGAATAGAAGAAGAGGTCCATGGAAAGGGCTAATGTGACCATGAAGGAGGATATTCGATTGGATGAGGATTAAAATTCTGCCATGGAACTGCAGGATTATAAACATGTTGAGGAACCTTTTCAGGAAAATAAGCATTATTAAAAGTATCAAATGGTGTTGGGTTTTGAGTTATACTTGGAATTTGATCTGATTCCTTACTTGATTCCCTAAGTGCCTTTCATAATCGTGGTAGTGATGGGTAATGTTCGGCTACATGACCATCCTCACAAATTTTGCAAACTTCCATACTGCTAAGTGGGCACTTTCCAAGGAAGTTCTTCTTTATACAGTTGGCACAAACGATAAGCAGTGGTTCTTCATCCTTCCCTTGTTCATGAAAATCATCCAATTTCAAAATTAAATATTTAAATATATTAAATTTATGTTTAAGAAAAATATTAAATTATGCCCTTGTGAAATCTTCATCGGATGACTTATACGTCTCTGTAGCAGCATCAAAACTCATTAAATGATTCCTCAAAATACCATTCTTTTTTTCTCAATAAGCCAATTGGTATATTCTGTCATCACATGGATTAGTACACAAGGGCTCTTATAGTACTGCAAAAATGATATAACGTTGGAATCTGAAGCTATTGTCTAAAATAAAACTCACCACACTTGCATGAAAGGAAAATTCTGAATCAACGTACTATTTAATCTATTAAAGGCAAAGCAGTTTGGAAATTAAATTTCTAAAGCCTGCTTCTACTTATATGCATAAAGGAAAGGAAATATAAGTTCAAAATATAAGCAATATGGCCATAATTTGGAGCAACCCCAGAATAGTGGATGCATGGCTCTTCACTCATGTATTACCATACTCTCTCCACCCTCTGACTGCCTTGCAATATCCTTGAAACTTTGTAAGAAACAATTTACCTGAGCCAAAATACAACTCCTCGAAAATGACGCCAAAATGTTGAGAGTTTTAATTGGAGAACCAAAGCTTTTAATATTTAAGTGTCAATCTGGGAGTTGTAAAAATGAGTTGTACTGCGTGTTGGTTCATCTTAATGGTCAGAGTATAAGTTTCCTTACTAATGATAAACTAAGTACTGGAATTAAACTTACATTTGCTGGCAGGAAAACAATCTTGAAAAGGGGACCTACTTAACTAGTTTTATCAAGCTGTCATATTCACACTTCCTACAATCCTGATAGTTAAATTCAATCTTTTGAAATAGAAAGAAATCTCACTGGTTGATGAGGAAAAATCAATAAACAAATTCAATTTCTAAAAGTAATTTAAGATTCCTATTTAGTCAATTTGTTATGTACTTAAGAAGAATTTGTACTTTAAATTGTATCTAACATTCACTGCAAACTCCACACTGCAAAGAAACTATAAGGAAATACAAAGCAATCCTCAATCATATATCATTCTCGCATTATAGTTGGATAAACTTAGAATTATACTTTTTAAATCTTCTCTGATATTTTGAAAACCCTAATATATTTTCTCCTCTCATTACCTTGAAACTAACACTTGAAACTAAACTTGAGATAATCAAAGGGACACACATTATTCTAATGATAACATTGTTATCACCCTAGTAATTCTCAGGTTGTGGGATGGGGATTTTTGTAGTTAAGAAAACTAGGGGTAACCAAGAACCTCTTTTAGAATTCAGGATCTAGCCTTCCTGAGTTCCGGAGAGGGATCTCTCCTAAATATTTAAATTTGTTTTATAATTGGATTTTAGGCTAGCTATGAGTGGACAGTGGGACTTGTTTTGAATGTGTGGTGGGAATAAAAAGTGTTTCAAGGTAAACCAGAGGGATCTACCAGAACATTGGGCTATGGAGTCAACTTTCTAGGCAAGAAGAGCTAGGAAATAAGACTTAAAGATGCAAATGTATTAATGGCAGGGTAGATGACCTTCTAAGGCTTTGTATAGGCTTTGTTGATGGAATGGGTGAAATTTGAACAAAATGGCACTTAAGAATCCTTAAGCTACAGAAAAGAAGATTGAAGGAGGGGATCAAATAGGGACCTAGAGAAATTAAGAATTCTATAGTCCGGTTATCAAGCAGAAAACATAATAATGCCAACTAGTTAAAAACAAGGAGCTTTTTATCACTAATCCTGTCTAAATTCTCCTAGTTGATCATTAAAGATAGAAACACATTAAAATGAATGTATGGAAACCTTTGAAAGAAAAACAATGAAAACAGGAAAAATACTAGACTTATCTGGTCAGCACAAGAATCATGAGTTATGATGTTTTTAATCTCAATTCCAGTATGCTTCTTTGCTAATTGACTCACACCAACTTCAATATATCCAGAAAAATGACTATAGTAGTCTTGATAAATTTTATTCCACACTGAATACTTCGAATGATGAAGTATTTATACAAATGAATTGTTTACAAAATATCTCAAAGTTTGAGATAATGTTTCAAGGAAAAATAGGAAATATAACATAAGAAGAGGGACAGCAGCAAAACAATTTGCAAGTTGTTCTCTTTCACAAGGAAATATAGAACTGATTATCCTAATCAAAATGATTTCATGATGTGCTGTGAGCATTGCTGGAATTGGATGCATTATCTCGTGGAAGATAGCTTGTAGATCACTCTTTCTTTCCACTTTCAATCCTGATACTCTTTGTTTTACTGATGTAATTGAAAAATAACCATCAGTAACATTCTTTGATTTTCACTGTTTTACTGCTGTAATTGAAAAATAACCAGCAGTAACATTATTTTTTTACTGATACTCTTTTACAATCTGATAAACTTTGACCCTGGATTTTTACCCTAAGGTAACAATAAAATATGATTTCTTCATGTAATTTTCCTGCTCTTTTTCCTGTCAGATTCACATCAGATCTATGAATTCTTGCCATTGTTGGGCTGTGGGGATCTTTATACTCTTCAATTTTCTGTAGCTTTCATCAGCTTCTGTGTACTTAGCAAAGTTTGGATTTACTATGAACATATGTTTAATTTCATTCTCCAAAAAGAATAAATTCTCAAAATATTAAAGTATTACTTTGCTGCTTGGAGATCCTAGTGGCAAAGGCTTTTTAGCCTACTCCTTAGCATGGGCTCTAATTTTCTGTTCATAATCCTTCTGTGAAATTAATCTTTCATTTAATGCATGAATATCTGGAAGTCCTGTTTCTAGCAGCAAGTCATACTTGGTCTTGAATTTACTGATTGATATGTTCATGTTGTCATATTTTTCTTCTAGATTGTTCATAATATTTCTCTTTGTTAGGACCTTTCTGATCTCAAGAATAGCCTCTTTCCTGTCTGGAATCTTCAAATCTTCTAATTCTTCCCTGTTTTTACTCTTCAAGAATGATATGAGCTGAATTTCTTGTGGGGGTTTGTTGCCAAGTTCCTTCTTTGTTTTATCAATTTCTGCTAAGGCAGCTTGTGGCAGATCTTTTTGTTCATATATTATCTGAATAGAAGGCCATTGTAAGTGAATGCCTTCAGTGATTCTTGTCCACAAATGATTTTTTATGTAGGCAAATTGTTCAGTAATATTTACCTGTTGTTGAATAATTTTCACCTATTCCTGTAATCTGTCAGCCCTCTGTTCATGTCCTTTGGAAGTGATTAAGGCATCTCTTTTGGATAATTCCAGATCTTTGATGGTGCCTTTTAAAGTGAGTATTTCTTGATATTTTATAGACATGTCTTCCATAGCCTTGATTATTGCAGTTGTTTCTCCTACTGTGTTTATCTGTGATGTTGATGAGGAAGTGGTAGAGATATCTTTAGAAGTAATTGACACTAGAGTTGCCAATACTCCTTGCAGTGCCAAATGTTCTGCCAATGTTGAGGGAACAACTATACTTACAGTTGGGATAGCTATAGGAATGTAAACCTGCTGAGATTTCTTCATATTTTCATTTTCTTGCATGAAAGCTTCTATTTGGCTTTCCATTTCCTTTATTTGGGCTGTCATCTTTAGAACAAGCTGCTTTAGTTCATCATTTTCTGTCTTTTGTTGAAGGATTTATTTTTCCTTTGGATTTTAACTTTGAGGAAATTTCAGCTGTCTCCTGAGAGCTGCTATGTCTTCATTTTTCTATTTGATTATGGCCTTTGCCCCTTCAATGTTTGCTAGGTCAGCTCCTGCTTCAATTACTATATCTTCCAATGCTTTTATTTTTAAGCTATTGGCATACAATGAGGCTTTATCCAATTTCATTTTATTCTGAAGATTTATGAGTGTTTTCTCAAGCCTGATAGAATTCAGTCTTGTTGACTATTTTAGAATACAACATCTCTATTTTTCTTATGTGGAATTCTATTTGGTCCAATTCATGGACAGCATCTGCATCAACTTCCAGGTCTGTCTTTGAATAATCTGCAATTGTTTTTGGATCAGCCACTGTGGGCTTCAGAAATGACATTACCAATTTGTTTGAAAAGTAATCAAAAGCTGAGAGGAGTCTATCTTTATTCCCAGGCTTTTCTTTAAGGAACTTGGAATATACTTCACTTTTGATTTCTTCATTCTTTTCTCTGATTTGTCTGAACCCGATTTGAATATATGACTCTGTGTTGTCAGGTTCTTTGGAAGAAGAGAGCATATCAACATTTGTTTTTTTATCAACCATGACAGTGTCTTTCTGCTGCGTTTCAAGTTGGACATCCTGAAGCTCCTTAAGTGTTTCATTTACAATTAAAGTGGCCTCATCATCAGTTTGATGGCCATTGTTGTCATCAATATTAATTTCTTTGTCCCTTTCTTCATCAATCAATTTAATTTTATTACTATAGGGAATTATGAATCTCTTATCTAAAATAGTTTCAGTTGTGAAACTATCTTCCTTTCTGCTTCTTTTATGAAAAATTTCAGTTTCTTTGTTGACTGTAACAACCTATGTTTGATCTACCTATTTATCCTTTTCACTGTTGCCCTGTATGCCCTGTGAGTCATCATCAAATAAAGTATTTGGTTCCCACTCAAGTTTATTGGCATATTTTTCAATTTGAGGCTTGGGATCATGCAAGAAAGAAGACAACTTGTATTTCAATATGATCATGCTTAAAACACTTTGAGGATCATAATTCCACATAAAACTGTATGGGAATTTATATTCTTTCAACTTGACATTAATATCATTCGCTACTTCTCTGTTGTTTACAATGAATGGCCCAACTTGATTTTTCAGTTTAAACTGAGTCTTTTTTCTGGAAGCCATGAAATTCACTTCATCAGCATTCAAAAGTTGCCTGAAATATTCTAAAGCAAAAATCCTTGTAGTCACAAATCTAGGCAATTTATATGGAGCCAAGAGTGCACCATATACTCTGATCTCTGTGTAGTTCTTGTACAAGTACCAATCCCTTGTTTTCCAGCTCTCAGATAGTTGTAAGATCCTCTTTGTTTCTTCATTAATTATAGGGGTTTGTTCCTTATTCAATAAATTCATGGCAGGTACTATAAACAAGACATTGAAGTCTGCATAGTTGTATTCCCTGTTCCATTTCCTCAAAATTGATGACCAAAATACAAGTGAAAGTACATTCCCTTCTGGATCTAGTTTCTAAAACTCAATAGGAAACTTGTCTACTTGATAATACAAAAAGAGATGAAGTAGATATGAAGTATATCTAAATACTCCTTCTTCTGGAAATCTGGACAATTGGTAGTGCATGTTTTCTGCAATGAACTTGGCAAAGTTGTATACAATGGATGGAGGCTGTCCAGGACTCAAAGTGGACAAAAAACCTAAGATAGCAAATTCAGTGAACTCATCATTGTTATATCCAGTATGAATGATATCATGGAGACAATATGCCTTGTTTCACTTGGAAAGTCAAATGTATCAAATGGAGGATTGAGCTTAGGGATATCAACCTGTGCGGGGCAAAAAGTCTCGAAGATTTTAAATTTGGAAGAAAAATCCAAGTGTAGGTAAAGCTGAGTTAAATCCTTTATTGACAATGAAGCAGTATTGGGGTCATGGTTTAGTTGCAGCATAGAGTTTATGGTTTTAGCATCGATATAAAATATGGCCTCTCTATATTTATTGACAATGCATCTCTGGTCTGGAAGATAATATGACTGACACAATCTAAAAAAATCAAGGGCTGAATGAGTAAGAGGGACAATCTACTTTGGAAAATTGGAATCCCAAACTGGTATATCTTTATCACTTTTCTCTACAGATTTTCCAAAACACCAGTTATAGACATCAAGAAAATTGAATTCAACTGAAGGGTCTAATATTCTGTAATCAAGATCAATAAGAGCACTATTTTATTGTGAAGTAACTGGAGGTTGGATTGGCCTAACAACTTCAGTAGACTCAGCAGTGAGTGTAGGGGTGGGTTTATCAAGTTTAGAAGACTCAGGCTGAGGGATTTTAGTAGAGGCTTTCTTATGAGGTTTTGGGCCTCCTGATTTGGGGGTTACTTGTTTCTTCGTCATTGTTAGCTGAACAAAGAAAGCTTTAAATGGTTTTCTAAGTTATCTTTTGGAAACAAGGGGTATTTGAAGGATTTTCCTAGCAGAATAGGATTCTGAGCAGGGTTCTGGATGATTAAAAGGATTTTTAATGCTCAGAGGATGATTTTGATCGATTTCAGTAGTGAAAAATGATTAGGGAATGGGTAAAACTTGCTAAAACGAAAATGAGAGATTCTGGGGAAAATTTGACAGGGTTTCCCATGTATTTTGGATGTTTTTTGGATTCTCTGTATGGATAATTCAGTTAGTTAAAGGAAATGGCTGGTTAAATGATGTTTTTTTCCTTTGAAATTGAAGTTTTTATGGATGAGATTGAAGAAAAATACCTTTATAGGTATAATTGCGATCGATTAAATTGCAGGTGCTTTCAAAGTCTTCAATTCTGCTGAATTAGGCTATCAGAGGGTATGGTGCCTCTTTGTGATTGAATTGCAGAGGAAAATGTCTTTCAAATAATCATTGGTTCACTGGTAGGCTCGCAAATGATGAAAAAGGCTTAGCAAAGGTTCTTCACAAGTTTACAGGTGCGAATAGGTGAAAATTAATGAAAACCATAAGTTTTGATGTGTTAAAACTTAAGTCGAATCAATTTTTAATGGCATTTATTTCATATAATGGTGGGAGCGGTTTTGTATTAGGCTTGGTGGTTTATCGCGCGGCTATGAAGCAGTAAGTGGTATTTCGCTTTTTGAACGCGATTCAATCAAATATTGACACGTCGATATGGGGTGGTTTGGGAAAACAACCCATATCACGCAGATTTTACAAAACATCAATCGATCACTTTATGTGTGTGATATAGATTATTGGCCCTTAGATCTGGTTCTCTCAAGTGAAGGGTCACGATTATAAGCAAAGGTGCAGGGAAAAGACGTCATCGGGTTCAATTTGGGCTGTTGGATCTTGAAATGAATAAAGATCTGACGGTTGATAACTAACGCGATGGGGAAGGGTAAAGGTTGTCGCGCTGAATATGGATCATTGGATCAAAAGTGAATTGGAGATCGGAGGGTCAAAATTCAATCCGATGGAGTAAAGGGATTTTGGTTAAGTTTTAAGTACAAACGGACTTTTTCCAATGAAAAAAGCGATCAGGGGGGTGGGTTTAAAAGGGATTTAACCAAGGTTAATAATAGGGGTATGGGATATGTATAGGGGAATTGGGTTAGGTTGTATCTTTAACCTTGGGTAAAGGGAGTCGGGGAAGGAAAAATAAGCAAAGGGGATAGGATTTATTTGAAGTTTATTTTGAATGAAACTTCGTTATTTTTGTTTTTTAAACACATGTTTAAGGGTTTTATGCATATAATTTTATTATATACTAATTAAATCAAGGTGATTTACTTACTATAGGGGGCGGGATTTTACATAAAGATATATTTTAGCCAAAGGGGTTGTAATTTGGGTATTTTCTTTAAACATGTGGGATTTATTAACTTTGGCTAAAGTTATAATATATGGGTTTTTTGGGGCTATTATACAAAAGGAGTTATATACTATAGGAAAAGGTTATTTCTAAAGGGAATTAATACATAAGTTAAAGTAAATATGGAATTAGGACAAGGTATACTCAAAACACATAAACATAACCAAGTAAAGTGAAGTTTAAAAGATAATTTGCATTAATCTTATCACTTTAACTTATGATATAATGTAATTTTGAGGGTTTAATGTTCTAATGTGATGAAGGAAATTAGTCAAATGGGAATTATAGTGTCTTTACGTAAAAATGAGGTTTTAATTAGGATTATTCAGGGGAATGAATGCATGAAATGGAATAATGATGTGAGTTTAAGGGATTAATATAGACATTTACCATTTTTCAACTAATCAGCCATAGAGCCTTAGGTCTGGTCCCAACAGAAGTCAAGGAAATGCCTTGAGCCTTTCTGACTGATAATTTAGAATGTTTCATGAATATGGGGAGGGGAAGTTAGTTACTTGTAGCCTTGATGAATGATATTTACATTGAGACTTCTCACCTTCTTCTACCTACCCAACTTACCATGCTAACATTTTTTCTTCCTTTGTAGTAAAGTGCATTTGAGCTAGCAAACTTCACAGCATTTATTCTTTCTAAAAGCAAATAAAACTATCTAATTCTACATTTATTTCATCCATGAATCTAGATTAAACTGTTGGATTCACTTTATTTCTCTACCTAAATACTGAATTGTCATTGTTAAACTGTATGACAATTTATTATTCTCTATCTACAACAAGTGAAATTGAAACATGAAAAGTCAAGATTAAACTATTTAACTCATCATGGAATATGGCATTTATTGACACTTTGCCATAGTCAAAAGATAAAAAGTAGTGGCATTTATGCTTGCACACTTTCATGTTTTATTCATTTTTCTTTTAGGGTCTTTTATTTTTTCTAAGTCCTTTGATTTTTCTTTTAGGACTTTTTACCCTCTTTTTTATTTTTTTATTTTTTTGATTTTTTACAAAATATGTGAATACAACTTGCAGAAGGCAAAGTATGCACAGATTTACGAGATTACCAACAGTCAAGTCAAAAATATGAATCCTATATTATAGGTCACTAACAAACATCACACCTTAAACTAACTAGAAGTACTCTTGATAATAGATTCAAGATTCAAAATAACAAAGGAAAGTTCTAAATATTGCTAAAAGAAAACCACTTCACTTCATGTAAAATAACACCTAAAAGATCCTATTAAAAATCTCATTACAAATAATCTATGAGAAACCTTCAATTCAAAGACTTTGATCTAGATGAAATGAATTATTCAAAAGCAAGCTCAATATTTGAAATCATGCAACTCATAATGAAAGCTAAATTAATCTACATTAGACTTGATATCTCTACCCACACAATCAAATTCACACTCAGACTTGCTCTTATAAATAAATTGATTACACTATGAAAACAAAAAAGATCCTAATTAAAAAGAGATCTAATTACTCAACAAGGTCCTGGGATGCATAAACAAATCAAATGAGCATTAAATCCTGTAAACGTTCAAAAGAAACTAAGTAATGCAAACCTTGAATCAATATTCTAAATTGGCAGTATTAATATACTCAAATTCAAAGCATTAAAATCTATTATAATTCCTATCACACTTATAAATCATTATATTCCTATATTGTGGATTCTCCAATTATAAATATGAACAAATGCAATTCAAATAGAGAAACATAGCATGGCTCTGTGTTAAAATGTGAACCAGGTTATAAAATAAATCAAATATCTTTAACATAGGAGAGCAATCCTTAAGTTATGTAATCTAGCTACCTGACTATTTAATGAAGCTTATCTCCAGAAATGGTGGGCACTCCCACACCTGGAGTACGATGACTTACTACAATGAAAGAAGAGAGATTCAAAACATCAAAGACAGAATTCGAAATGAATCATGGCAACAACACTTCTTCTCACAACTTGAATGAAACCATGTATATTTAAGACAACATTTGGAAGTCGATTTACACAAGTCACAGGCGCAACGATTATAGTTTTTACACAGTAGTCCCTCCCCTAAATTGATGTACAACCATCCTTTTATAGCAGCACTGCGACTCTAATTAAATGGATCGATGGTTAAACATAACATGAATTTAGGATTTTTAGTTAATACAATTTAAGTAAAATCGGAACAATAATATTTGATTCCCAATTCAAGTTTGAGTTGGGTCGATCTTGGCTTCTAGACGTAATTTAACTTCATGGTATTGTTGGCGCACAACTAGAAAGCTCCAATCCATCATCATCCTTTCCTCAATCTCAATGCCATAGTTCCAATAATGTGTTGGAAAGAAGCAATTGCAAAAATAACTTGGTGGATAACCTTCTGTGATCTTGTGATGTAGAGGCATGCCACACACTCCATCATCACTCCAATTATTTGGGTTCCATCACAGCCACCAAAGTGAATATTTTTTGACACTAAATGTCATTGATTATGTGGGTAGATCCAATTATATTGCTGGCAATGTAGTTATCACCTCCACACTTGATACTATTCATAGGCACATTGTTTCAAGTCTCGTGAAATTAAGGAATGGAACTTCTGGAAATAAATCCTCTTTCAGCTGTGATTTCAAAAGCATAGATCTTCATTTTGCAAGCCACATAACCATCAAGCCAATTTCTAGCTCTAGTGAATACTAATCCCACAAAAGCTGTAAAATAAAATTCACTTAGAATCGTTCATCCAAGCAATGGACCAGCCACCATCCAGGATATGGAGATGGCATTGGGAAAATTCAAAAAAACCTTGGTTGCACTCGAAGATGAAAGCTCTAGTCTAGGCACACTATTGAACTTCCACTAACAATAACTCGAAACTCGATATCCTTGATTTCGCCATAATAATTATTAGGTAGATTCAGCTCCGACGATTTCTACAAGCTTTCGACAATGTCCTCACAACGACTTGCACCCCCATCTTAATCTCTTTCATCGAGGGAGTGATGTTCATCTCTTTGATTAGGGGAAGCACCACCATTATCCTCTGAATGTCTTTCGCTCCTTTGGAGCTTGGGATCTTTAGTGATAATGCATGAAGGAGTTGTTGAAAGCATTGATATGTCTTGCTGGCTTGATATTGATTCCCTATAATGTTAAAGATAAGGTGAATCAAGACTTCTTCCAACTGATGATGGTATCAACCCACTAGTAGAAATTTCCAGGATATATCTGAATGTACTGCCAACAAAAATCAAACAACCCAATCGAGGGCAAATGAGCCGATTCCAAGACCCTTTAGCCCTAACCTGACCTGCTGAGTTGTAACAGAACTCTTCGAAATCCAGCAAGCTATTGATAAAGCTACCACTGATGGAAAGAGGAAATTTGGCACCAAACAGTATGAAAATTTTGTTATAAGAACTATAAAAAATAACAGCATCCTCGTTAATCCTTTCTTTGGCCTCTCCTCATCTTCATGCAGAGCCCTGAACAGGGAAACTTGCAGAAGGTTTCCAGGCCACCACATGTAAGAAGCCTCTACCAAAATCTTCTGAAAATGCCAGCCCTCCCAAATCTGAGGACTCCAATAGATTTTTTAGTAAGATTGACTTTAGGTAAAGACTCCATCCTCCATCTGAGTGGTAACCGATAGCAAAAAATCAGCTAAAGAACTCATGTAGCGTTTGTAAAATTCTTGATTATGGTTAAAATACTTATTGCATATACACCTCTAACTCCATCATTTGCAAAAATGGTTATCAGAACATGTTCCTTGATATTGAATGGCCCTGGATTTAGTGAAAAATCTAGTTGGTGCATGGAAACCACATTCTTTTGGTGGGCAGTATTGCAACTATGAGATGAATCCATACTCAATGGATTCTTGCACTATACTTATTCACCTGCCACCAAGAAGACATTTATTAATTAAATTTACACAAAAATACTCTTCAAACTAATTGAAAAAAAATAATTTATAAATAAATATTGATTGTAATTATGAGGGCTTTCCGCAGTGCATTATATTATATATTATTTTTGGGATTCAACTGTGTTAAGAAATTCATTCATATATGACCATTTCCATGAGAGGTAGTCATAACTAACTAATTTCTCATGATTTTTTAATCGTCCACTTAGCACTCATTGCATCAGGTGATTCTCACAGGGGTAAAGAAGTGGGATTGAAACTAGTGAAATGAATCACATAGCATCAATCATCACTTTTGGGGCTTGCACCTGGTAACCAGGACTTCCCAGGAGGTCACCCATCCCAAAACTCCTCTGGATCAAGCACGCTTGACTATGGAGTTTTCCCCACAATCAAGCCCACTTAGCTTGTTACCCCATTTGCAAAACCTTAGCAAGTATTGTGCCTCATGAACCATTCAAGTAGAGATCCCTTTACTCTTTGTATTTTAAGTATGATGGGTTTCAAAATGCTTCTAATTAACAACATAATGGATTAATAATGATTAAAACACTAGGTACAATCATGTATTTATTTTATAAAAACCATTAAAATTTGGACGAAGATGCAACTCAACAATCACCTTCTACTCCATGTCACCCTTCCTCTGCCATGTCTTGTGTTGAATAAATTTTTCGTTGATGGAATCATAGTTGAATTGTTGAAGAAAACCCTAACCCTAGATATAGTTCAAACCCTAGGATACCTAAACCCTAACCCTAGATATTGTGCAAACCCTAGGAGACCTAAACCCTAACCCTAGATATTGTGCAAATCCTAGGAGAAATTCCTATGTGCACATGTCCATGATAACTTAAACATGAATATTGAAATATAATGACAAACCATATGTATATCCCTATCTATATGATGGAAAAACCTAGATTTTTTATGATGAATGAAGGTTCTTTTTCCATGAAAACCTCCTAGACACATATGTGCATGAAACCCTCCTATGAAGTAATATTTCTTAGTTACATAAAACATTAGATTATTTTCCTTAGAATGATGCAATGCATGCATAAATCAATGAAGCCCTAAAATCCCTAGATGCCCATGATACCTTTGAAGATTCCCTAATCCTAATAAATTAAGAACACATGTGAAGAAACCCTCTTCTTGCATGTCATAAACTTGAAGGCATAAAATATAAAATTAAATCCCTAATCTTAATTAGCTTTAAGGCCTAATTCTTTGAAGAAGGAGCCCTAACACTTTGCAAAACATAAAATTCTAAAAGTTTCCATGTATAAAATAATTATGACAGTTCACAAATTTAATTTTCTTAATGTTAAAATGACCTTACTTAAGGATGGAACTGGAATATGCTTGTAGAGAGCATTTTATCCTTTCCAACGAGCCCTTAATCACCCTCTAATTCCTCATAGACCGAGAGAAAAAAACAATTTCAAGATGATATATTATATTTTTTAATGTTATCCAACCTAAGCCTACTTGTGCAATTTGGCCTCACCACCAAGGGACATGTCTATTCATTGAAGGTCAAAACTAGTGTAAATAGAAGTTGTATCTCACCATACTGCCATCAATTTTTGGTGAAGTATGTAGAGAAGAAAAAAAAGAAAAAGAAGAATGTTGAAGAGGATTGTTTGGGCTAAATTTGAGCAAGGAACTCGAACTGTTAGCATCTGAAGACCTAGGACCTATGACAGTCTCCCTCAAAATGTGAATTGCAGAACTCAACTTAATAGATAGTCTTGTGGAGACTTCACTACACCTAGGACCTATAATTACATACTTGTGGAAGAGGTTCTGATCATTGTAAGAAACCTAATTCCGACCTACAGCAAATTGTTAGCACCTTGGGGGCTCGGTTCTAGGCTACAAGCTCTCGGATTTTTTGAAGGACTCTGGGAAGTTTCATCTCATGGTTGGACATCTCTCTTGTGGAAGGTTTGAACCTGATGAAGGAAAGTCTTGTGGGAAGCTCCTTTCGATCTCAAATTGTGTGAAATATCCTTTCAAGTTGTGGTGCATTTATTTTGTGAAGGCTTGGGCTATACTTGAACTTGTGGTAATCAGACCTCAGACTACACGACAATGTCATATTTTACCATATTAAAGACTAGTCACAAGCTCAGACCTATAGCTTAATAAATTTATGTGGTTAATATTTTGTGGTGGGCTCAAGATAGTAACAAGTCCAAGACTCGGACCAGCAGTCTTAGTATTAATGGTAATACACCAAAGACCTGTGATAGGGAGCCTCCTGTAAAAGCTCAGGAGCTACAGAAATTTTTGGAGATTTGAATTAGTGACTGTGAAGATCGGACCAGATAACAATCTCTTGTGGAGGGTCAAACTTTTGTTAAATAAACCTATGATATCTTGGGAAGTGGATAGTTATCCCTGAAGGGCTCGGACTAAGGCTTGGACCTGTGGTTGGAAATTTGGAATTTATTGAGAGAAGAATATTGAAGCATCCTATTGAGTTTTTGGGAGCACTATTACAGAAATTTTTGAGAAACAATGTTAAAGAACTAGATTTATGACCAATCATTATTCAAATACCTCTTTGAGAAGTTATATAGCAGTCTTTAAAGAACCATTGAAGCCATCCCTTGGTTGAAAACATTGTGAAGCATCTTAGTGAAAAATTCTTGGTGGAAATTTTGATATACATCTTGAAGGGGATTTGGAGTTGTCTTGGGATATCCTCGAGCATATCTTGGAGAGTACCTTGGAGCTAACATAGAATATCCATTGAAGGCAATTGGAAACATAATAGAATTTGATATTGGAATCTTATAGATCTTAAAGATCAGTTGGAGCTGATCTTGAGCATACCTTGGAGAGTCATATAGAATCCTATTAGAGACATTATTTAAGACCATGATTCATTGTTGATTTCATCATGAGGTGACCTTGAAGAATTTTTTTTAGGTGAAATGAATATTTTTGGTGACAGCTTCTGAGAAGATAAAGCTATCATTGATGAAGTGATTTGGAGATTAAGTGAAGGCATTGTTGAAGGTGAAATTATTGTCAGGGCTCATTGCATAATATATTTGGAGTCTTAAAGAACTATTAAACTTATATTGAATAACTGAAGCATAGGGTTGGAGCCCTAGAGGATAGGAGTCCTCAAAAATATTGGGTTGGAGATTGTACTAGAGATAGATTTGGAGCCCTAATCTATTATTGTACTTGATTAATTTTAAAGAGGATTGGAGTCCTCATCATTTCTTATTAATAAAATTATTATTCTATCATTGTTCATTATGTGTTCTAATTATAATAGATATTGACTGGTAAAAATAACAATTGAAAATAAATACAAATCCACGCCCCCTCTCAATATTTCTAGCAATTGGTATCAAAGCTAGTACCTTCACTCAAATCCTAACAGCTTGAAGGTAGATCCTTAGAACACAAATGGCAAAGCCAAGGAAGAAATCCTCCACTCCTTCTAAATATTTCTCTTCTTCAACTATCAAAACAGAAGATAATGAAATTGGGAAAGCTCCATTGTTCAATGGAAACTTTGAAATATGGAATGAAATTATGGAAAAAAATTAATGGATCAAGGTTTTGAATTCTTCGAATCAATGATTACTGAAATCATGATAAAAGAAGAATCCAATGAATATAATGCAAGAGCGATAAAGGCAATATTGAATGGGCTACCAAATTCTATAAAGACAAAACTGGAAAAATGTTCATTAGAAAAAGATATGTGGGACACACTTCAAGATATTCACTCAAAAGGAGCATTGACCATGACCTCTAATCAAGAAGATGATATAAAGAAATAAGGAAATACATTACCCATTAAGGAAGCTGAAAACAAGATTGAAGACAACAAGGCCAAGGAAGACCTAGAAGATGAATAAAATGAAGACTTCACAGAATATTTGAAGACAAATCTTGTAGATTCCCTACAAGAGATAAGAAGTTTGAAAAAGGAAAATGAGGAGCTCAAGAAGAAAGCACAATATGGTGACTATGACTTCGACAATACAAGGAAGTAAGTTGACCTATTCAATCTTCAAGTACAAGAAATATATAAGGAGCTCACCAAGCTTAAGGAGGAATTGCATAAAAATAAGAAAAGGCATCATGAAGAATTCATTTCCATGAAAAATCAATTGGATAAAGCAAAGAAAAGGGCAGACACTTTATCAAGCCATCTTGAGCAAAGACACAATTATTTGAACAAACTTGAAGCGAAAAATGGTCAATACAAGGAAGAGGTATCCTCCCTTAAATCTCAACTAGAGGAAGCAAAGAAACAAGCACAAGGATCTGAAAATGTGATAAAATATTTGGCACTCGTGGAAGGACAAGTCGATGAATTATAAAAGTAAATAAATGCCATGACATGCCAACTAGAAGAAAAGTATGAAGAGATATTCAAATTGAAATTATATATCACCTCTCTCAAGGCTAAATCATGTGAAACAATGAAGATGAAGAAAGATGTTAGGTAAAATTGACTCGGGATAGAGTCAATGTTGACTAGGGTAAATAGCAGTGGTTTTGGGGCACATGGTATTGTGCACCCATGGTTTTTCAGCCCATGGTATTGCATGTAATGGAGCCTATAAAAGGCTGGAAAGAATTCATTGTAATGTAGGCCTGGAGGTGAGCGACGAAGGCTCACTTGGCCAGATTGGCTAGGGTTTTGGCCAATGGTTAATGAAATTTCATTGGTTGGGTTTCTCCCGGATAAATATATGTGTTTATGTTAATGATTTTTTGTTGGTCGTTTATTTTTATTTCTCTCAGTAAATTGTTTATTATTTCTATCATAATTTCTAACAAAAGAAATGGAGAACCATCTAGCAAAGAAGGATGAAGAATGCAACATGTTGAAATAAGAAATTGATCTCCTAAGGAAATAAGTTAATCATCTTAACATGATTCTAAAGAGCTCTCAAACCCTAGATAACATCCTAAGTCATCAGATATCTCCTCTTGATAATTCAGGTCATGGTTACGTGGGTGAACCCTCAAACAGAAATGATACAAACCCTAATGCTTCAAACAACAAGGACGTCGAGAAGATTGGAAGAAATATTTATGCCCCCGGTTCCAGAAAAGGTAAGGAGAAGATTCAAGATGATATTGGAAGACACCCTACTACAAGAATATATGAAAATTGTGTCAATAATGCAAGAATCAAATTTGATCAAAGAATCCCAAGACAAAATGACTTTAGAAGCACATCAAGGAAATCTCCATCCTCCAGGTACCAAAGTATATTTTTTGTTTATTTCTATCCTTGTAAAAATGTTGGGCACATGGCAAAGGATTGGAGGGAATACCATAAGGATAAATATAATGGTTCCCATCATCTCCCTATAAGCAAATTTGCAAGAAGAAGTCACGATTCCTCATTCATGAACAAGGTGGAATGCTTCAAATTCCATAACATTGGACATATGGCTCATTATTGTAACTTGACTTGGCTCCCTAAACAAGATAAAAACACAACTACCAAAAAATAAAATAAAGTTACACAAGTGTGGAGAAGGAAGAAAATTGGATCAGAAAGTCCCTTGAACACTCAAGCCAACAACACATAGTGTTTATTCTATGAAGACTTTTTTGGCAGATATGATATTCCAAGTTTTTATGATGAGACTCTACCAAAAAGGAGACGTTGCATATTTTTAAGGGAAGCTTGTGATTCTTGACTAATCTTGTAGAAGCTATCCATGAAAAGCCCTATGAAACCCTTTATGAGTCACACATGGAAAATCATCTCTTGATAGATAATCTCTCGAGAGTAATTTTATTAAAGAAAATCATGATATTGTGAAGATATCTTCCAATTAATCACAAGGTAGCAATCCTTACTGTCTTGAGAAAAAGGAAGATCTTGAGGAGTTTATACAGGCAAGGGGAGTTGGTTAATCATTAACCTCATCCATTTCCATGAAGGCATGCAAATTCTTAGAGGGATAAAAATCATAATGATAGAGGAATTTACAAAGAGAAACATAACAAGAAGGAGCATTATGATAGGGGGAGTACTTTGGAACCCCTGTTAGTATGAATCTTGATTCGAGGTGTATGAAAAAATACCACTTTAGCTGCACATAAAAAACAGCCCTAACAACATAAATGGCTGCTAATATCTTCAAATTTGTAGTTATATGATCAAGACAAATGCTGCAAAAATCTAGATCGATGCATTATAATACATTAAACAGTAGAAAAATAATATTTACTCCATAGATCCAATAGACAAGACAAGAATATATCCAATGAATTTTTTATTAATGGCACCTAGGAGGAAAACACAAGAGGGTGTTCCCTATTCTCCTCAATGGAATGGGTTCTTGTAAGTCCTCAACACTTCAGATTTAGAATTCCTCTCTCTTGATGGTGTAGAAAACCCAGACAAAAATGGAAAAATATGGCTATGATAATGGATCAATAGCCAGACCAAGAGTTGAGATCCAGAGTGATATTTAGGCAACAAAAGGTGACAAATGAATGGGAAAACCCTTCTATTTATAACAAAATATTGAGTTAGTCTAGATATTGGTGCATAATTAAAATATTATTAACCAAAACAAGATCCAACTTTTATGGAATACTTTATTATATTTTTTGGAGGGAAAAGGAATTTGACTTGAGTCAAATCCCCTTATTTGTAAATAATAAATAAATAAATGATTTATTTATCATTTTAAGGATGTGGTTGTGTAATAACTAAATAAATAATGATTTATTTAATTATATAAGGGAGATTTAGTCATATTTAACAAAGAATATTATTTAAGTAATGTTTAAATAATTATTCTTAGAAAATAATAAGATAAATAATGTTTTATCTAATTAATTTCCTTGTTTTGGGTTAAATATAACCAAGAATATTAATTAAATCGTTGTTTAACTAATTATTCCTTGACGAAAATCAAACAAATATGGATTTATTTAATGTTTCCCCATGGGGTTTCCTGTTTATGCCATAAACAACTTAATAAAGGTGGTTTACTAAGTTATTTTTCATAGTGAATGTGATTTTACTTGGGTTAAAATTGGTCTTACTTGGTGTACTTGGGTCCATCTAATGACAATGGATTAGATGACCAAAAAACGGTGTAACAACCCCTGTTGCTATTGATGTCAAAGGAGGAGATAATTATTAAGGGGGGAGAGTATTTCCATCAATGGAAAAGGGGGATATTGTTGAATAAAATTTTCATTGATGGAATCATAGTTGAATTGTTGAAGAAAACCCTAACCCTATATATTGTGAAAACCCTAGGAGACCTAAAACCTAACACTAGATAATGTACAAATCCTAGGAGAAATTCTTGTGTGCATATTTCCATGATACCCTAAACATGAAGATTTAAATATAATTACAAACCATATTTATATCCCTATCTATATGATGGAAAAGCCCAGATCGTTGATGATGAATGAAGGTGAATTTTCCATGAAAACCTCCTAGGAACATATATGCATGAAACCCTCCTATGAAGTAATATTTCTTAGATACATGAAACATTAGATTGTTTTCCCTAGAATGATGCAATATATGCATAAATAAATGAATCCCTAAAATTCCTAGATGCCCATGATGCCTTTGAAGATGCCCTAATCCTATTAAATGAAGAATACATGTGAAGAAACCCTCTTCTTGCATGTCATAAAATCAAAGGCCTAAATGATAAAATGAAATCGCTGAACCTAATTATCTTTAAGGCCTAATTATATGAAGAAGGAGCCCTAGAATTGTCCAAAACATAAAATCCTGAAAGCCTCCATGGATAAAATAATTTTGGCAGTTCACAAATTTAATTTTCTTGATTATAAAATGATCTTACTTAAGGATGGAACTGGCATAAGATTGTAGAGGGAATTTTACCCTTTCCAACGACCCCTTACTCACCCTCCAACTCCTCATAAACTAAGATAAAATGATTTTTCAAGATGAAATATTATATTTTGTAATGCTATCCGACCTAAGCCTACTTGTGCATGTCGGCCTCACCACCAACGGACATGTCTATTCATTGAAGGTCAAAAATAGTATAAATATAAGTTTGATATCACCATTCTACCATCAATTTTCGGTGAAGTATACAAAGAATAAAACACAAAAAAGAAGGAGGTCGAAGAGGATTGTTTGGGGTAAATTAGAACAAGGAACTCGGATTATTAGCATTTGAAGACCTCAGACCTATGACAGTGTCCCTGAAACTAAGAGTGTAGACCTAAAATTAATAGACAAACCTGTGGAGACTTCACTACACCTTTGAAATGTGATTTAATACTTATGGAAGAGGCTTGGATCTCTATGAGAAACCTCATTCATATCAACATCAAATTGTTAGCACCTTGGAGGCTCAGTTCTAGGCTACAAGCTCTTGGATTTGTTGAAGGACTGTGGGTAGTTTCACCTAATGGTTGGACAGATCTCTTGTGGAAGGTTCGAACCTGAGGAAGGATATTTTTTTGGGAAGCTTCGTTCAAGCTCGAATTGTGTGAAAGCTCATTTCAAGTTGTGGTGAATTTACTTTGTGAAGGCTTGGGCTAGTCTTGAACCTGCGATAATCAGATTTCGGACTACAAGGCAGTGCCATTTACCATATTAAATACCAGTCACAAGCTCGGACATGTAGCTTAAGAAAGGTATGTGGTTAATATTTTGCTCAAGATAGTCACAATTATAGGACTCAGACCAGTAGTCTCGATATTGAAGGTAACACACCTCGGACCTGTGATAGGTAGCCTCATATAAAAGCTCAAGAGCTACAGAAATTTGTGGAGATTCGAATTAGTGACTGTGAAGATCAAACCATATAACAATATCTTTTGGAGGCTCAAACCTTTGGTAAATAAACCCATTATATCTTATATAGTGGATATTTATCCTTGAAGGGCTTGGACAGCTACCTTGTAAAAGGATCGAACTAAGGATTGGACCTGTGGTTGGAAATTTGGCATCTTTTGAGAGCATACTATTGAAGCATCCTAGTGATCTTTTGGGAGCACTATTAAAGGATTTTTTTAGAAACATTTTTAAAGAACTAGAGTTGTGACCAAGAATTATTCAAAGACCTCCTTGAGCAGTTATATAGCAGCCTTTAAATAACCATTGAAGCCATCCCTTGCTTTAAAGCATTGTGAATCATCTTGGTGCAGACTTCTTGGTGGAACTTTTGATATACATCTTGAAGGGTATTTGGAGTTTTCTTGGGATATCCTTGATCATACCTTGGAGAGTACATTGGAGCTCACATTGAAGATCCATTGAAGGGAATTCGAAGCATAATATAATATGATCTTGAAATCTTGTAGATATTGATGAGAAATTGGAGCTGATATTGAGAATATCTTGGAGAGTCATATAGAAGCCTATTGTAGACATTATTGGAGACCATGATTCAATTTTCATGTCATAATGAGGTGACCTTGAAGAATTTTTCTTGGGTGAAATGAAGAGTTGTGGTGACAGCTTCTGAGAAGATAAAGTTTTCATTGATGAAGTGATTTGGAGATTAAGTGAAGGCATTGTTGAAGGTGAAAATATTTCTAGGGCCCATTGTAGAAGATATTGGGAGTATTGAAGAACTATTAAACTTATCTTGAATAATAAAAGCATAGGGTTGGAGCCCTAGAGGATAGGAGTCCTAAAAAATATAGGGTCGGAGCTTGTACTAGATCGGGTTGGAGCCCTAGAGGTGGTGCCTCATAGAGACAAGGTTGGAGCCTTGGGAAGATAGGGTTGGATCCCTAGAGGTTGGTGCCTCATAGTGACAAGGTTGGAGCCTTGGAAGATAGGGTTGGAGCCCTAGAGGTTGGAGGCTTGTGAAGTCAAAGTTGGTGCTTGGAAAAGTACAGGTTGAAGTCTAGTGATTTGAAGATTGGAGTCTTCATCTAGGGTTGGAGACTTGATCTATTATTGTACTTGATTCATTGTAAAGAGTATTGGAGTCCTCGTCATTTATAATTAATAAAATTATTATTCTATCATTGTTCATTTTATGTTCTAATTATAAGTGATCTTAACTGTTAAAAATAACAATTGAAAAGAAATATTGATTCACCCCCCTGTCATTATTTACAACATCCTACTTATGTTTTCATGATGGTGTCATTGTGCCACATGGCATCCTCTAGGTAGTGCCATGTGTCACCCAAAATAAGCCCACTTGGCCACCCAGAAACACCAAATATACGTGACATGTGTCACTCAGTATGGCCATGTGTCTACTACGACATCATCTTGATAACTGGACTACCACATGTCATGCCATCTGTCACCTCAAAAATGATTTCCAGACATGCCACCTGTCACTTTTTCTTCGTTAAACAAATAATCCCTTTGGCGCTTTGGCTAGACCTTTGTAACTAAATACTATGATTGAGATTAAGGCCTACCACCACTCTTAACTTTCGGACACCTAGCAAAGGTGTGCAGAAATCTCTAAGTATGATAAAAAATTGAAAATCATCCCAACGACACCCCGCCTACCTGATAGTTAATGAAAAGGAGGGGGGTATGAGAATTATCCGTTATGTGACTAACTCACCACTATGTCTCTCGAGTGCACCAATTACATACATAATCTTCTCAAAATAGACATCCATACTTGTAATTTTGTCCCCCCAACTTTTTTGAAGTTTAATGGGGGTGAGGTCTGATATTTGTCGTAGGTTGGTGTTGGAACCCTGCTTGAATTACCAAAATTCAAACTTAATTTTACCTTCACTCATTCGAACTTAGATCAAGAGCCATATATTGAATTTTTGTAACTGGGGCCAGTATTCTTTATTTTCATTAGCCCACAAACGTTAAAGGAAAATGGAAAATGTGAATTTTAATTCAATTCAGATCCAAATAAAAGAGGGAAAAAATAGATTTTAAAATTCAAAAGTTAAGTCGACCCTCCAAGAAGTTCAAGTTGTTCAACCTCAAAGATAAACCTATTCGGGATCATTATATCACTATGGAAAGGCCACTCATCGTCCTCCTTTTGGCATCAAATAAAATCACACAAACATCATATCTTATATTCATATTTGCAAAGGAAAGAGAGGAGAAGACCAAAATTTGACCATGATTTTATAGCATTGACTGAGCTCATTATTATCTCTGTTTGAATTTTCACATGTGGGACAAGACTAAATTTATATTATGCATTTCTCCAGGTAGCATATTTAAACTTTGTGAAGATGTATGAGGCCAAAATTTGGCTTAGTAGATCAATGTTCAAAAGGACAAAAATATCATTGTTTGACTAGGTTTGACCTGGGCTTGTTTTCTAGGAATTTTGCCTTTAATTGACTAGAAAAATTAGAATATATCTCTTGTGGAAATGGAAAATTTCTCTAAGAAAAGGTTGCTATGTTTTTCCTTAGTTAGGGTTTTCCCAGGGTAAAAAATTGTGTCTCTTATGTTTGGTTATCTCTTCATAATCCTACTATCATTATTGTTTTATTTTTTATATTTTCTATGTGTAATTTCTTAATTATGAATGTAACATGAGATGAATTGGTTAAATAATCATTGGAAAATAATTTATCAGATTATAAAGTCTTGAAAAATCAACATTGTAGGTTTTAACCCCGTTAGATTCAAATTTTGCAAATTTTCCTTGAGTGATCAAACATGCTCTTACAAAGTGATTTTAAGGTGTCAAGGTCAAATTTTGTCATTTCAATGAGCCTTCAAGCAAAATTTGGTCACTAGGCATTAGGTCTAGGGTTTGTTTTCACTCTTTTCAAATTTGTCCAAATGTCGGTTCATGTCACCATTCAGCTGAGTGTACCATCTTTCAGAGGGTTTTCATCATCATGTCAAGTTCCATTGAGTCATTTTACACCTTGTTCATGCTTCAGTTGTGCCTAGGTAAGGTCCATTTCCCTCTCCTAGGGTTTTGGAGGTAATTTCTCTTGGATGGTCAAATCATCGAAAAACTTGTATCCTCATGTTCACACACCTTCCCCTATCCTTCATATACCTTATTAAACACTTCTCATCACTGAGGTCCCCCAAATTCCTCATTTTTCCACAAACCCTAGTTTCTTGCCACAACTTGGAAATTTTCTAGGCTAGGCCTGTGTTTTGCCATTTTGGATCCCTTCCCCTCACTCAATATCTGATATTACACTTTCCCCTGCTTCCTAACATCCCTCCCTACTTCCTAAAATTTTCCCAAGAATTTAGAAGCCCATTATCCCCTTCATTTCGCTTCATTTCGACAAAATCCCTTGTTGCACACATCGGGATAAGTTTCACTCAAATGATGTTTCAGAGCAATAAAAGATAAATTTTGAAAAACTTAGAGATGTTTTCGTACAAAACAAGATCTTTTCCAATGAGCTATCATGAGCTCAATTTGGAGTTGAGGAAGTCCTTCAAAAGTTGACTGCAACAGCGCTCTGCCTTGAGGCAGCCTCATTCTGCTCATTTTGACAAGTTTTGGGAGATTTGATTTAGGACAAGGAAAATGACGTCAAAATTGAAAAATTCCACTTGGGTTGGAAAGTAGACTCCAAGATATTTCCAACGAGCTATCACACGCTCAATTTGGACACTAGGAATGCCTCCAAAAGCCTCCTCAAAATGCACTATGTAGCTACTCATAGAAAGGTGCGCGCTACCCATACAGGAGGCGCGCTACCCATATAAGGGGCGCTACCCACATAACACCAACAGCCAGTGTTAATTAACATGGGCACTACCCACTTTTTGGGCGCTACCCATACAGCGACAGAGCCAAAAAAAAATTTGGTTTTTGCGTCCGATTTTGAGCTCAAACGCCTCCATCGACTTGCAAGTAGGTTTCTAAAGGTTGCTCGGTAAATTTTAGCATGATTGTGGTGTTATTAATGTTGGGAAACAAGCCTTGGTTGAAGAGAAATGTATAAACCCTACATTTATATGCAGATTTATTCCTTAAGGGTTTAGAATATATATGGACAGTCTTGTGAAGGGTTTGTGAACTTTTATGATTGGTATATATGCTCATGCCTGTATTGCTAGTGGCGCCCTAGCACATTATGTACATAATCCTCCCGCCCTTAATTTATCATCTTACCACTGTTGTCATGTCCTTCCATGTTTTTACATAGTCTTATGTTGACTTGTCCATATCCTCCATCACCATAATATTACCACTGCTGCCATCATCATTCTATTACCACTGTCATGGCCATTTGTTTCACTGTGGTCATTGTCATATTGTTCCCATTCTCCATTGATAAAACATAGTCCCATATTTGTTTGCTCCTTTGACAAATTTTGGCTAGCATTACAAAGGGCTGCACACTACATTTGCACTTGGTACTTATTTGTCAATTTCACTTGTGATCCAAAACAGAGACTATTTTTACCCCTATCCACTAAAACAGAGCTATTACCATTGTGACTTATTTTCTTATGATGTTTTGGTACATATGCAACATATTTGGGTTTTGAGCATACATTGAAACTTTGACTTCACTACACCTATATCAACACACATATTGCAGACAACTTGTTTTCAAAGCCATGTCAGAGATGGATTTAGTTTATGAGCAAGGATATGAGCAGGACAGTGACTCAACCGTTGAGGTTGATGTACTGAGATGGAGCATAGCAGTGCACCAGTAGTGGTAACATATCAGAGAGGCCACAGGGCCTTATTTGCAGCTACACGGCGAGTATTATCTCCACCCGGGGTGGAAGGGGTCTTGCCGACTTCATCAGCAGAGTGAGTATTATCTCCACATGATGTGGAAGGGGTCTCGCCTTCTTCTTCAGCACAGGTATAGATCCAGGACAGGGGCAAGAATCCCATGCATGATGAGGGCCCATCAGGAGGCCGGGACACAGATTTCACGATCATTGATGTTGATGCGAGTTCTCCTAGCTCGAAACTGAAAGAGATCATCCAGGAGCAAAGGGCCGAGAATGACACGCTGAAAGATAAATTGCAGAAGGCTCAGTGGGTGATTAATTACCTGGAGCAGCGTAACAAACAGCTAGAGGATGAGCACACACTTTATGAGCTGCGTCGAATCCGTGAGGATCGACAATTGGCCCGGAAGAGACCTGGTGATATGACACCAGTTGAGCGAGAGACTGAACTCACGCATGTTAACATTCATCTGGAGAAGTTTTTGGCAAAGGCCAATAGAGAGAAAGACATGCTTCGCCACATGAAAGGTCATTATTGGGCTCGCATGCATGTCTGCAAAGCGAGAATGAAGATTCTGAAGAGGAGGTTGAGCAAAGCACTAAAACGGCGGAAAAGGCCTGATCCACTCCAGATTTTGGCCGAGGCTTCGTTGGCTGGGCATGATACATGATGGAGGGTCTTCGCTCCGAATTTGAGCAAATTCGGAGAAATTTTTGTCATTTTGAAATATTTTGGTCCAAAAACAGATTTTTCCGCTATACGGGTAGCGCGTCGATGTGCTCACTTTTGTTCGGGACACTTGCTGAAGGAAATATTTGCATTTTTGGGTTTTTCATGGTAATTTAAGCATGCTCAGGCATTTCCGAAGCATTTCATCAGATTCTGGATGGTCAAAAGGCCCAAAAACACCATGAAAACCACCTTGCTGCCACCTTTTGCACCAGCAGGAAGTACTTCTGGGAGAGTGAAGTTTTGGAGGGGAAAACTAGCTCCAAATTGGGAAATTCTACTTGGGTTCGATAGCCAACATCCAGGGCTTTCCAACGAGCTATCATGAGCTCAATTTGGATGCCTGGAAGTGCCTCCAAATTAGGCTGAAAGGCGTGCTACCCATACAGCTCAGGCGCGCTACCCACATAGATTTTTGGCTGAATTTTCAACTTCCAGCTCAGAATTTCGGCCAGTTGGGACCAGTTTTTCTTGTGGATGAAATTTTTGGGTTTTCATGATGTAAATTGATGGTTGGCATGTAACTTTGGCTCATTTTTACCTATTCTAGAAGATTCACTCTCAAAAAATTGAAAATCATGTAAATGAATCAGTTTCCACTCTTTTAGAGGCAAGTTGTTAGCTGCCTAGATTTTAGTTCCTTGATTAGAATTTGGTTGAAACTGATCCCTGAAGAAGGAATTCGACCCCTAGAGGCATGGGAAGGGGTTAGGATGGTCTATATGATGTAATTTCTCAATCATTTTCAGAGGTTGGATAGGTTGGACTCTTGGGAAACTTTTGGCACACTATTGTACATATTTTTCATATTTTGGCTAAGGAAAGATCAGAGGTTTTGCAGCACCTGTTGGGATTCTTGTGGTTTTCAGTTCTTGATGGTGTTTTCTCTCAGTTTATTGTAATTTATTTCATGTTTAATGTATGCCATCCCTTCTTATGCTTCTGAAACTAAAATGAATGAGTAAATGAGGTTGAATCCATTGTTTACAGTGCTCTGCCTTTGAATTCATTTAGTTTTGTATGTTTTCGCCTGTTTGGAGAGGATCCAAGTTCTTCTTTGTCCTCTTCAGCTCCTTGTCGTTCTGATCTATCCATATACTCAACCAAAAGCATCAAGACTATTGCCTACCTCGCCCCAACTCGAATTCTGCAAAGATCTGGCCTTATCCCCGGACCCAAAAATTGTTTTTCCCATTTCCTCCAACGAAAACCCAAAAAATCAAAATCAAACATTCCTATCTCTTTACTAGCCTAAAATCAGTATTCATTGTTCATTATAAGTCATCTCAGCCCCTCTAAAAACCTTTTGCCGAGATAGACCCGGAGAGAGCCCTCTCCTGTCCTCGTAGGGCTAGCTACGAGGCCGAGCGTGGTTTGATGTAGCCTTGAGTTTTACCTTATTTCAGCCTAAGGTAGATTTGAGCGCTAACAAACCCTATACAGAAATTATCTAAAAAACGAATCTTAAAAACAGAAAATAAACAACAGCGAGAGCATAAAACATAAAACAGATATATATAGAGATTTTCCCCTGGATCCCAAATCGGGAAGACCAGCTTGGTTTTTCATTATATTCCTTTCAGTGCTACAACACATATATATACATGTCAAAGAATATATAAACCCCAATCCATTAACCCTGGATTAGAACATAACCGTCGTTCCCTTGACTGGATTAACAAAATACCAAGGGCCGAAAACCATCGTCCCCCAAAACCATGTGCAAAATCATGCACAAAACCATGGGTGGTGTTGGAGTCCTGTAATTTGGTAGATTGGTAAATAAAATGACAGGGCAACATCAGAAAAAACTTTGGAGTCCTAGGACCTAGCCTTCCTGGACTCAGAGAGGGCTCTCTCTATTATGCGAAGGATGTGAACTTGTTCGCTTTGTATGTTTGATTTTAGGCTAGCTGTTAAGTATATTTTGGTTTTTTTTTTGGGTTTTCGAGGTAAAATAATCAAAAAGGACAAATATAAATAGATTTCATTAAATAAAAAGGGCTATGAGGTCAGATAAATTCAGGACTGTCTAAATGGTGGACAAGGTATTACTGCAGGGCCGATTTAGTCAAGGTAAATGGATTATTTGGGTGAAAATGAAGTGAAATGAACATTAAGTTTGTGAAATACAAAGAGATATTAAACATATATAGTTTTAAAGTAGGTAATCATGAGGTAGGGAAAACCATAAATCTCTATGAATAAAACTCAAACTGATACATATGAAAGATAAACAACCTGGCGATACATAGAAGCATAAGAACCTCTAACTCTAGAAAATCACCTTCAACTGTTGGGAAAAAAACAAGATAAAAAAACAACTCAATATATGAAGAGTGAACTCCTAAACAACATATCTTGAGCTATCCAGAACTCTGAAATAAGTTTGCAAGCATGGACAAAGGGCAAGATCAAACGAGACCTCTTTGACTTAACTAAAACAACCAATATTTCATAGAAAGATTTCAAAAATGGAGTCTTGAGAAGCTATAAGTAAGCAGGGCATACCTTAAATCATACAAGATAGCAAAAAATACTAACCATAAATGACACAAATAACAATTTCTTGATGGACCTAAAGGGTAGTTAAGAATCCTTTAGAAATGATCAAGAAGAGGAAAACATCAAAGTTGTAACATGCAAGATGTTTGAGGTGCTTCCATGATCATGTCTCAACATATAATTTTATAATCTACAGCAAATGAGAAATATGGAACATTAATGAAAACAATGAAACATAAACAAATCAGAGAAACATCGCCATTCACCAAGCCATGGAATCTTGCACACAATGCTCCTCCACCATCAAGCCAAGCAAGACATCATCCACTTCATAAAACAAGTATTTCTTCCAAGTTCATAATGCTATGTATTTCTCTTAATATATCAAGTTCTGCCTCTTTGTTACAATTAATCCTCTTGGTTATATAAGCCAAAGAGGAGGAAACCCACCTAGAGCAACTAGAAGGCCATTGGCCAAAAACAAATATCTAAAAATGTCCTTGAGGCTTAACAAAGTCCAAGGCACAAAATATCCTTCAAAAATATCTTTTCGGACAAAAATAGCAAAAAAGAATCACTTTCAAGGCCTGACACACAAGATAAACTTGCTTAACACACATTTGGCCCAGTCATCACTTAGAAAACTAATTTTCAGCAAAATCTATAGGAACGTAGCGCCAGAAAAAGGTATGTTTTGCAGTGAAGTTTTGGCTGACCTCCCGATGTCGAGATGAGTCCCGTGATGGCTCGTTGGAAATCTACGGATGTCTAATTTCCAAAACTACTTGATTTTTTCCAATCTGATGCCTGAAGTCAGTTAAAAAATTAGAAATAGTGAAAAAATCTAGGATTGTATCACCTGCTGATATTAGGGGCAGAAAGGTGAAAAATGGTTGTTTTTGGCCTTTTTGAGAGACCAAAACAGCTTCATTTGATCTAAAAATTTCTGATCATGTTCCTTTGATGTCAAGGAATAAAAAAATATATTTTTCTTAAGCTGAGCATGCTCCAAGAAAAAGTTAAGGCACCCATGATTTTTATGCTTTTAGGCCTAAAATTCACAAAAAACAAGAATGTGTCCAAAAATGCCCAAATTTGGTGAGTAAACCCCTTAAGGTTTTTTAGAAACATGCAATGAAGCTTGAGAAAGAATTCCAAGGTGGGATAGATATTTTCCATATTTTTCCGCCGGGCGCCTCCTTTGGGCAACTTTGAGTTTCTTTCGAGCAAACTGGTTCAACTTCTTGTAGTGCTCGGTCATTATTCTTTTTAGGCCCAAATCCTTGTTAGCTTTCTCCAATTTGGTTTCCAAATGCTGATTTTCCCTCTCAAGCCAAGACTCTCTATTATTCTCAATTTATTTGGCAAGGAGCTCCATAAGAGGGTACTACTGTTCACGAGTTGATTCCTCTTCTTTCTGCTTTTGTAATGCTTTTCTAAGACCCATGGTCCTAGGTCTCTTTCTTGTTGGTCCTTCTTCTTCATCATCTTCCGCATACTCACCCATGTATTCTTCTAGCCTCACTTGTGACTTTTGAGCTTCCCTTCTATATTTGAGCGCCCGAGCCTCAAATATTTCCATATATCCACTCATTTGATTATTTTGCCATTGCAAATAATGGATGATGTCTTTTGACCTTTCTAGGCCATTTTCCAAATCTCTAATCTGAGCCTCCTGGTTTTCCAAAAGAGATCTAAGAATACTGGCCTCATCATCCTCGGCATCACTGTCTATTTGTATTAGCTCAAACTCCCTCTCATGCTCATGACTGCTTTCTTTTTCTTCAATATTCTCCTTTCCCTTGCCTTTGATGATTTTCTTTCCTTTGGTTTTCTTGGGAAATTATAATTTTCTCTTCTTTTGCAATTTGCCTCTACTCCTTAGTGCCTTAGTGACATTTCTAGTCACTGCTTGAGTGGTCTTCTTCCTTGATGTTTTGGTGTTTTTAGCCTTTGCTAATTTTGATGAAGGAAGCATGGCCCCTTGCCTTGGAGAGGAAGTAAACACATGCTCTTGACCTTGCTGATGATGAGTGAGAAGAGGAATTAATACCTGGGCTTGTTTAGTTTGGTCTCCTGTAGCCTTGGGGTTGTCTTCTTCTCCAAAAACATTCTCTTTTTGCACTTCTTGGTTGCTTTGTTATGGGGAATTTCCTTGTTCATTTAATTTGATATTTGTAATGAACTCATTATCAAGAGTAAACTTAGAAAGATCATGCTCCTTTTCTGTTTGGTGGGAGATGTCTAGGTCTACTATTTTTTCCTTTTCAAAGCTATCCTTGCCTTCATCCATTTTCTTGCTGTCATGACTGTTTTTATTACTTCCCTCTTTGTTGTGATTGCTTCTATCATTTTCATTGTTTTCAATGTTTTTCTGATGCGGACTGCCTTCCTTATGATCATTTTTTTCATTTTCTTGCTATGGACTGCTTTCTCTTTCATCACTGTCTTCATTTTCTCCTTGTGGGTTGCCTGCCACTTCATCACTGTCTTCATTTTCTTGTTGTGGACTGCCTTCCTCTTTAATATCTTCATTGTCTCTCTGTGGGCTACCTCTTTCTTCATCACTGTCTTCATTTCCTCCTTGCGGGCTGCCAGCTTTATGATTACTGCTTTCATTCTCTCCTTGTTGGCTGCCTGCCACATCATGTTTTCCTTGACCTCTACTGCTGCTTCCCTCACTGTCCTGCTCTTTGTCAACATTACCCCCTTGTTCTTTTTTTTTACTACATTCTTCTTTCTCACTGCTGTCTGTGGAGGATGGTTTTTGTTGGGTAGTAAACTCATGAGAAGAAGAGGAAACATAAGGTGTGGAAGGCAAGGAATGAGCATGAGGAGGGTCTTGGGATGAAAATGGCCTGACTTGTAGTGGCATAGAAGATGGAGAAGTGAAATCAGGGTGAGAGATGAAATTTTTCCAAGGGATGCCCTTTTGTTTTAGTTGGTGAAGGAAAATGATCTTAATGAGAGAGTGATGAAATGAACTTTCTTTCTGCTGAGCTGGAGGCTTTTTTCTAACAATGGAAGACATCTTGTCTATACTTTTGCACAGGAAAAAGGGTAGGTTTAGCAACTTAGTTTTTGTGAAATGCATAAGGAGTCTGATGTGATAGGCATATACTTGAGAGTATATACCTTCACAAGTGAAAAACTTCATGATTATTTTCACGAGGGCTGCATAGTCATCTAGCAAGTGTGAGAAAGGAAAAATGAAGCTGCATGTATCTTGATGATTTGGCTTGAGAAAAGGCTGATAGTGGCTGAGGTCAAGGTATGATTTCTTGAACCACTCTTCTCCTATGTTAGGGATTTTAGTTGCCTTAGAAATAGCTCTAGGAGTGAGTTCAAAATCTAAACCTGCTATGTGAACTTGCTTTCCATCCAACCTTAGGGCAAATAACTCTATTAGATGAGGGTGGCTAGTGACCTATGGTATCCTTCTACAAAATTCGATGCAGCCTACCTCTTGAAAATAGGACAAGATTGAGGGAGAGGCAGTGATCTCTTGAATAGTGGTGGGCTCAAATCTGTTGTGTTGACCTCCCTTTTTTACCCTTTTCTTTTGGCATTTTGATTTTTCTATTTTTCTCCAAAATCAACTAGAAAACCCTTAAATAAAAACATGTTTTCTCTTCCTTTAACACTTCTTCCTCATTTAATTCAGTTTTCGAGATATCCTTTATGTATTAAGAGTAACTGAGGGGTAAAAAAAGGTGATAAATACCTCGAAAAATCCTTAACAATGATGAAAACTGACCTTTGAGAAAAACTGGAAATTTTGGCCCTTTGAAACGGGGGAATGAGGTACATAGCACTTACACAACTGTGCTGATGGTCTGGTCCTGAGGTTGCATTGAAGAGGAAAATACACTGCGGCTACCAAAAAACTATGTTTTTGAATGGAGTTTGAACGACGGCAATTGGGCACCGGCAGTAGACTCAGAATTTTAGGTCGGCACCGAAACGTGTCGTTCCAAAGGTACGTGCGGGCCACGTCCTTTGTAAAATACTACGATGAGTTGCCACAGCACGTAGCGCTCTGGACATGTGCACGTTGCGAACAAGAATTTACCAGCTTTCCGAGAACTATAGAAACCCTCCTTTCTTGCCAATCGGTAATATGAAAAAGAAATATGCCTTTTATATGTCTGTGCCTTGTGAAATGCTTTTAAAACACATAGCCTCGTTTGAATTTTTAAAAATGGTTTTATGTGAAACCTCCGCTCTCTTTTTACTCATTTACCTTATTTCTTATGAAATATTTTCGAAAAGTGTGCTTTGCAAACATCACAATAAGTTTTCATTTTTTGTGTAAAAATAAAACTCCCAAATCTGTTAAAACTATATTTTTTACCAATCGTAGTTTGTCCACTCAGCATAAACCGAAGGAGGTCTTTTAAACCAAGAAAGCTCTCCGCTATATTTGAAGTAGGCACTTCAAGCTTGTTCATCCTTTATCCAATCAGTTTTCTAGACATGTCCTTTGCAGAAATTCACCGTGAAGATAATAAAATGTGCAATGTATTTCAAAATCCAACATATCTGCGTTTTTTCTCTCTGTGTGAATTTTCCTTTGTAGTAGCCTTAGTTTCATTTGTGATGATGGTGTATTTGATGGTTTTCTACTCTTAGGTTGTAGGGTAGGAAAAAGGCAAGCTTGTTTATTTTTCTCTATGCTTTTCACTTTGATGCATAAAGACCGTTGGAAGGGTCCCTTTGCCGTAACCGCCATACCTAGTCTCAGAGCAAGGCTTCGATTTTCGTAGTTATACCCAGATGTTTGGAAAGAGCGTAAAAACACCAAATTAAGTGAAATGGAGTGCTTGGTGTAGGGAGTGCTTGGTGTATTATTTTCCAACTTTTGTACTTATTTTCCATGGTGGATGATTATTTGACATTCTTAGGTATTTTTGATTTATTGCGTAGATAAAACCAGCTTTGTTCCTTTTTCTCTCAACTCGCATTTCCTTTATTTCAAATAGTCAATCAAGCTAATCGGATATTTTTCTTGAAATGTCTCTTAGCCCACTTGGTTAATGCCATTCATTCTGGCATCCTTGTAGAGATGTCTTGATAAGGTAGCTTGATCTTTGGCAACCTTTTCTCGTTGTACCATGAGGATGGACCTTGAAACTCACTTTCGATCACTTTCTCTTGGACATAGGACCATCTTTTTACTCGTTTTTTTCTTGAGTTGACCTTGTTTTTGTTGAAAATTAAAAATATGAAAACTCGATGGTGTCTCTTGGGGATAACCAATGGATTTTCTTTGCCAGATTTAAGGAAAGGATAGCTGACTGATATTAAAAAACAGAGTTTTTTGACTAGAGACACTTTTCTCAATATACTTACCCCAAGCACCATCGCCTAAACCTAGACACTTTTTCATAATTTCTAAAGGGTTTCTTAGACATATTCAAGTCATCAAATGGTCATTCAAATAGTGAGAGGGGGAAAATACAACTTATCTTATGCTTTGACAGTGAGCTGTGTGAAAACAGGGGATTTTGAATATTCGCAGATACAAGGCTTATGACAGTTATGGAGAGGGGAGTTTTATCAAGACTAAAACTTGATGACCACTTCTAACATAGTCTGCAAGAGAGGGAAAAAAGAAAAAAATTCTCTAAAGGGTTTTCTAGAGGACAAATTGATTGTTCAAAATTGGTTTCTAGAAAACCTAGGCAAGGCATACAGTCATCACAGTAGGCAAAAATATTGATGACTAACAGGTGGGTCCGCCCACCGAAAAAAATTGGTGCGTGGGACTAACAGAAATAATATAACACATACTCAACATTCTCCTTATTTTTTGTTTTCCAGGGGCCACAAGAGAGAGCTTAGTAATCATCCCACTTCAACACTCATTGTTTCTCTACACTCAAGAGAAATTCGAGTGCCCATAGGACTTCGTCAATGCATCTGAAACATTCTTTAAAGTGTCCACCTTTACCAGCAACACCCTTTTAGCCTCAACCATATCTCTAACAAAGTGATATTGAACATCAATGTTCTTTGTCTTTGAATGATAAGCAGGGTTCTTAGCCAAGAAAATTGCACTTTGGCTATCACAGTCTATCCTTATAGCTTGTTGTACCAACCCCATACTTGAACACAATCTCTGCAACCAAACTGCTTCCTTGCTTGCATGAGTGGCTGCCATGTATTCTACCTCTGTAGTTGAAAGAGCCACTACAGACTGTCTTTTACTCATCCAACTAACTGCACCTCCAAATAGGCTAAACACATACCCACTTGTAGATCTTCTTTGGTCCAGATCTCCAGCCCAGTCTGCATCAACAAAACCATGAATGTCCAACATTCTTTCCAATCCTGGTCTTCCCTGGTAGTACAAGCCATAATCACTAGTGCCACGTAAATATCTGAAAACCCGCTTCACTGCTGTCCAATGCTCCTTCCCTGGGTTTGACATAAACCTACTCAATACTCCCACTACATGTGCAATGTCTGGTCTAGTACAGACCATTGCATACATCAGGCTACCCACTGCACTTGCATATGGAACACGGGACATATCCTCCTCTTCTTCTTGTGTCTTGGGACACTGTTCAGCAGACAGCTTTACACCTACAGGAATAGGAACCTTCACCGGTTTACTATCCTGCATATTGAACCTCCGCAATATAGTCTCGACATACTTCCTCTGGTTTAACCAGAGCTTCCTCTTTGCCCGATCTCTCTTAATTTCCATGCCCAAAATATAGTTTGCAGCACCAAGATCCTTCATGTCGAATTTGGAGAACAGCTGGGTCTTTAAATCTTGGATAATTTCTTTGTCATTTCCAATCAACAACATATCATCCACATACAAGACCAAATAAATAACACGGTCACCAATTAATTTAAAATAAACACAGTGATCCTCCTTGCTTCTGGTGAAGCCAAGTCCCCGTATATAGGTATCAAATTTCCGATACCACATCCTTGGTGATTTTTTTAACCCATAAATAGACTTATTTAACCTGCATACCAGTTCTTTCTTCCCCTTAACCATAAAGGCTTCAAGTTGTTTCATGTAGTTCTCCTCTTCCATATCCCCGTGAAGAAATGTTGTCTTCACATCCATTTGTTCTACCTCAAAATCGAATGCAACAACAACAGATAAAAGTAATCTAATAGAAGTAAATTTGGAAACAGGAGAAAAAATATCACCAAAATAAATTCCCGACACCTGGGAATAACCTTTTCTTACCAACCGAGCTTTGTATTTCTCCACCTTGCCTTATACATTCATCTTCTTCTTAAACACCCATTTTCTCCCGATGGGCTTCTTTCCAGTTGGCAACTCCACCAAATCCCATGCCTCATTTTTATGCAAGGATGTCATTTCATCAACCACGGCCTCCTTCCAAAGTTTTCCATCCTCTAAATCTACTACCTCCCTGATAGTTCTGGGATCATCATCAGTTATAGGTAAAGTAAAACTTCAACAGAAAGAATATGGAATATACCTTTCTAGTTGTCTTCTTTCCCGAAATAATCTTCTCACAACTGGAGTTTGTGGCTCTTCCTCTTCTGAGTCTTCTTATGTTGTAGAGTATGATTCATCCTCCTTTAGTTCAAACTCTATCTTCTTAGGTTCCTTTGGTAGGACTTCATGTTTAACAACATCTTTCACCTCTCTAAACACCACATCTTAGTTGTACACAACCTTCCTTGTTTCTGGGTTCCAAAGCTTGTAACCCTTTAAACCATCCTTATACCCAATAAAGATGCACCTTTCAGATTTATAATCCAACTTGGTCCTTTTCTCCTTTGGAACATGTACATATGCATCAGATGTGAAAGAGAGGGTTTCTTACCAGTCCATACCTCATGTGGAGTCTTATCGTCCAACGCTGATGAAGGTGATATGTTAACCAGGTAACATGCAGTTTCCACTCCCTCTACCCAAAATTCTTGTCCTAACCTGGTACCACTGAGCATGCTTCTTGCCTTTTCCATCAGCGTTCTGTTCATTCTTTCTGCAACTCCGTTTTTCTTGAGGTGTGTATGGAGTATTCTTCTGCCATGCTATACCACACTTCGTACAGAACTCTTCAAATTCCTTCTTGCAGAACTCCCCACCATTATCTGTCCTCAACACCTTTATCTTCTTCTCTGTCTGGTTTTCCACCAGAGCCTTAAATTCTTTATATCCATGTATTCCTTGAGAAGTCATCTATGAATGAAACATAGTACACAAACATACTTAGTGATGGAACTAACACAGGTTCAAACACATCACTGTGCACAAACTCTAATATCTTGTTCGCCCTCTTAGCACCAGAAGGAAAACTCACCCGATTCTGCTTCCCATATACACAATGTTCACAGAAAGCGAAATCCAAAGAGAAATTAGACATACTTTCTACCATACCATTTCCATGCAGTATCATATTAGGGGAATTTTGAGGTCTAAAATGGGCCTCCTTAGAAAAATGTACAATCAAAATTCACTTTATGAGAACCAATCACATTTTATGGGATGACATCATCCCTAATGTTTGAGGTGGCATTGCTTGAGTTAAAGGTACTTACTTGTCACATTCTCAATGGTGGACAAAAACTCATGGTTAACCATGGTAGTGCTCTAAGTACTTTTAAAGTCAAAGTAAAGTACTCATAATAAATGTCATTTCACACTTTTTGAATAAAAATATATTATTGTCATTTCATATTTCTTGAAAGAAACAATGCATATCCCTATACATTTATTATATTATATTATTTTTATATATTATATTAATTACATGTTATTTTACAATTTAAATAATATAAATTTTAATTAATAGCATATAATATAATTAAGAATTTATAAATTTATATTTATATTTTATTTTAATTTATTTAAGTACGAAGGACAAATGCGTTAGTTGTTCAATGATAATGATTTTTTCTTGAAAATATCATTCTTATTTATAGTCACATCAATACAATTTTTTTATTAATTTTATTTTTGTACAACTTTTGAATTGAATTTAACTATGGTTACATGGATTGTGGTGCAAAAAGTGAATTCCAAATTCATAAATATTATTTTATTGGTTTAGCTATTATTTTATTATTTTCTTAAGAGGCCCATTTTAGACCTCAAATTCCCCTAACCTGAAGGCCCTTCTCTCCAATATGTCCAATCCTTTGATGCCATAGCATGGTCTTTTCTCCATAGACCGCTAGGCTTTCCACTCCACTTTCAAAAACCACAGAAATATTGCACTCATCAATAATAGTGTTGCCCTGAAGCTTGTATAGAGTTCCAATCCGAACTCCCCGCATTAATACCAGTGCTCCCCGAACCATCGTACAGGTATCTTTGTCGAACACTGTTTTTACACCTGCATCATCCATCTTGCTTACAAAAATCAAATTTTTGGCCAATGTAGGAATGTGCAGAACACCAGGAAGTGTTCAAATCCTTCCACCTTGTAGCTTCAGCTTGACTTTTCCATGTACGATGATTCTATCCTTCCTATCATCCCCTAGGAAGACATCACCGCCATCATATTTCTAATACTCGCAGAACCACTCCCTATGGGGAGTGAAGTGAAAGGATGCACCCGAGTCAATAAACCATGACTCATGATCTACATGTGTATTTGAAGAAGAATCCAAATACACATCCCCACCTTCATCCGAGGTGGTTTTTTCCTCTGCAGAAGGAGCATCATCAGAGCCCTTTCCTTTCTCTGGAGCTTTAGATCTGCAGTCCTTTTTGTAGTGCCCTTCCTTTCCACATTTCTAGCACACCTTTACAAAATTTCCAGGAGATTTAGATCTCCGACTCGAAACCTTATTCTTGTTTCTGTTTTGGGACCTTCCTCGTACGAATAAGGCATCTCCATTCTGACCCTCCATATTTCTCCATCTCATTTCCTCTCACAGCAAGGCTGAGACAATGTCATCAAAATTCAAGGTAGTTGTATTGCTACTTATTGCAAATACCAGACTATCCCACGAATCTAGTAGAGAACACAAAAAACGGATGCACTTATCTTCATCTAAGATTTTAATATCAATAAATGACAACTGGCTTACCACAGTATTGAAGGCGTTCAAATGCTATGTCACCGAGTCTCCATCCTTCACCCTCAAGTTATACATCTTTTTCTGCAGGAACAATTTATTCACCAGAGACTTAGATTGGTACAAGTCCCAAGTTTTTCCCACAAATTATTCGTCGTAGCTTCCCCAAATACATTCAACGATATCGAATCTGAGACACACAATTGTATTGTGCTCTTCGCCTTCTGATCCAACTTCTTCCAGTCTTCATCTAACATTTTCGTTGGTTTAGTACCTGGATCTACTACGATCCATTGATCTTTATCCACCAGCAAGTCCTCCATCTGGAGCTTCTACAACTCAAAACTACGACCATTAAATTTCTCAATCACTATCTTTCCACTGCTCGCCATATTCTTTCACTGCAAGAATCGATCCCGTATATCTCCCACTGAATAGGGTCTACCACATGCTCAAGAAAAAAACCCCTCAGCAGCAAAGGCATCCCCTTGAAGCCAAAACAGATCCGATACAAAATGTAGGTTTTAACCCTGTAAAGAAATTATCTACAAAAAAATCTTTAAAATAGAAAATAAACAATAGCGAGAGCATAAGACATAAAACAGATATACACTCATATTTTCACCTGGATCCCAAATCGGGACGACCAACTTGATTTTTCATTATATTTATTTCAATGTTACAAGACATATATATACATGTTGAAGCATACATAAACCCCAATCCATTAACCCTGGATTAGAACATAACTATAGTTCCCTTGACCAAATCTACAAAATACCAGGGGCCGAAAACCATGATCCCACAAAACCATGTGCAAACCCATTCACAAAACCATGGGTGGGTCCACCCATGTGTGGGACCAGTCATGGAAAGAACATAACACATACCCAACAAACACCATATACCGTTGGAAAGGCCTTGAGGAGGGATATCCAAATAATCACTTAGTTTCTTCATTAGAGATAAGGAAATGATTAAGAGTACACTTCAATGATAAGACACTTAATAAACTCCCTTGAACTTGATACTTGACACCAATGACAACAACTAATCAACAAAGGAGACAAAATTGCTCGAAAATTCAACTTCAATTCCTAGTGACTGAGTTTATTAGAAAGAAATCAAAGGGCCTTATTATTGAGTAAGTGACAAACCCATAGATTAAGTGGGCATGCATTATAGTATCTCTGTCTCACTCTAGTGATTCAAGCATTAGATGTGAAGCTAAACATGTTGGAATCAATTAGGTAGATATTCAAGTCGAGGGAAGTACCATGTCACTCTCGCCACTCTGGCAAAAGAGACTATTTCACTAAAAACAATTTCCCAGTGATAAGAAACTTCAAGTGTTTTATTATAAATTGGCCATGAAAGATAGAGCCTCTAGCCCCAAAATAATTTTTTAATCTAAAAATTATAACACATCAATGACGATTCCCACAATAGTTCCATTAGGTCTTGTTGATCCAGTTGCACATATATCTTGGTCTGGACTCAACGAAATTATGGTATGTCAATTCAGATGACATCCAACCAAAATATTTATCATACCAATCATCTACACTATAATTTTTTGATGAATTAAATTGGAAAACCAACAGATTCTTTCCTGTTCTAGAGGCAATCCTCCAAACACAAAATAAGATTATTATCCCTTAAAATAGTTTGAGAAAAATAGGAAAGGGAGGAATAATTGTACACTATATCTTTCAAAATTGACTTATTGGTTCCAGCACAACCTACTAAAAAGAAGTCAATAGGTCAGTTAATAGATTTTTTTGTCGATCAAGCACAAACTCTTGTAATAAATTTTCAATAAGTATTCAAGGATATTATTCTGGAGGACTCCAATCTCCATAAAAAAATGGATGAAATAACCAAACAACTATTGGAAGAAATAGCCATGAAGGGCAAAGAAACCCAACAACAAACTAGGGGAAATAATTTCATGGGCTCATTTGTCATCTTTGGTGCTTTATATTCTTTCCACGACTAGACCCGTGCGTTGTATGATGCATCGAGATCAGCAGGGGGGTCACATGGGGGTGGAATCACCCCCTATCAGGTGGTTTTTGGATGGGTAGCCCCCATTCTACGGGGTCCTAGTTAATGTCATGGGAAAAAAAATATGCAGTATGAATAATAGTTTGGTGCACCCAAGGATGGGGAGCGGACCTACCCATGTTTTTGTGCATGGGTTTTTCAAATAGTTTTTGGCATGATGGTTTTCTTCCCATGGTATTTTGTAGATCTGGTCAAGTAAACTATGGCTACGTTCTAATCTATGGTTATGGATTGGGGTTTATGAATTCTTCGACATGTATATATATGTATTGTAACAACGAAAGGAATATAATTAAAAATCAATCTGGTAGTCCCGGTTTTGGGATCTAGGGGAAAAGTTTTGTGTATATTTGTTTTATGTTCTCGCCATTGTATATTTTTCTATTTTAAGAATTTCTTTACAGGTTATTTATGTACAGGGTTAAAACCTACATTTGGTATTAGATTTATTTCAGCTTCAAGGGGATGCCTTCGTTATTGATGGGATTTTCTCAGGCCTATTGGTAGACCTGGTTAAACTTTATAAGAACCAATCAGATTCAAGATGATGATGTCAACGATGGGGGATGATTCACCATTTTAGGGGTAAAAAGGTAAAAGGATTAAAAAATAATAAAATAATAAAACTACATTTTTAACGTGTATTTTCAACTTATCTCCCTAAGGTTTTACTCAAATTTCGAGTGGGAGTACTTGTTGGATGCAAAATTTTATTCCTCATCCAAGGAGTATACATGTTGCATACTTTCGATGGACTATGCTACACAAAAAAATGATAAATACATGAATTTATGATTAATTATTATAAAAATAATGTGTTTTCAGCTATATTTGAAAGTTTTGTGATGGTTGTAGATATATTTGAAGATTCCAACAATGCAAAATTTTACCATTAAGGTCCAAATTCAATATTCATTTTCAACCTTTGAGGATTTGATAAAGACTTGGGAAGATCACTCAAGTATATTGAATGGAGAAGAATCATGGAAGATTTATTATCAAATATTTTAGAGATATTTGTGGAAAGATTTGTAGAGATATTACTTCTTAGTTACTAGCAATTGGTTTTAATCATGAGAGAAATTTGTGGATCTAGGATAGATTTGTGAATCTAAATTTATTATTGGTTATCTTAGTTTTTTTGTATAAATAAGAGTGAATTCTCCATTTCAAGGAAAAATACTCTTGGAACATTTGTCCATATTATGGTGGAATAAATAAAACTCCTTTAATTTATCTTCACACAATTTGTATTTATGATTTATTATGAAGAATAGCATATCGCATTTGAGCATAGTACTAAGAATTTTATAAGCAATGGGGAACCTTGCAATAAGGGCCCACTGCATAGGAACTTTCGTTTCCATCCATTTTACTTTAAGTTTTGATTTCATTATTTAAATTTTGAATTTATTTCTTGTTCTTAAAATTTAGTTCATAGCTTACAATTTAAATATGGAGTGTGTGTGTGTGTGTGTTTTTTTTTGTCTTCTAGGTAATGTGAGTCATGAGATGAATAGTTGTTACACAATATTTTGTCGCATTCCTTAGGTCTTATCCCAAGTGTTGCATTTTGTGTCGCCCATGTCATAAACTTTACAAAGAGACAAAATATGTATAAACTTGTTCATCCTGGACAAAATGCTTAATATATCCCTGAAGACCTAAAATTGAAATACCCTGAAGCTTTTCTGCAAAGTTTGTAAAAAACCTTATTTTACAAGCCCAAGGTCCTCCCCTTAATAATCTTGTGCTTGTCACCCTGTCCCTATCCTAAGCACTGCCAGCATGGGAATTCAGCAATAAAGTCGCGTTGGTCCTCTTCAGGCAGGTTCTCCAAAAATGAAGTAGAAGCTTCGGCCTCTAGAATCCTATAAAACGAAGTTCTGGTACTTCTTGGTTGAGGATATGGTCGAATACTCCAATTTTTTACCCTTGATATTATCTCAAAATATTTTCCCCTTTGATACAAGGCCTTTCCCCCTCATTAGTGGATCCTTAACCTCCTTATATATGTTATAAGAGAGTGCCATGCTAGTGAGTCTTGGTGGGTCATTGTTGGTTTCCTTTCTTCTGCCTAATTGCACCTACATGTTGTCTATATGACGAAGAAGGAGAAGAGATTAAAGAGTGTGGCTTGGACTTGGATTACCACTCCGAAGGAGGCCTTCAACATCAAGGCACTGGTTGTAAGCTTCCCTTTATTCATTTGATAATACAAAGTATACTTTTCTTTCCATAAATCAGTTAATGTTAATTGTTTTAGCATGATACTCCTTGATTTCTCATGTAGTTTGCTTTGAAACACATATGCTATATTTCGTATTTTGTCATGTGATCTTCTTTACAGGTATTTAGACATGGAAGGCATAGAGAGGAATGAGCCTGGAAGCGAAAGGATCTACATCGACACCAAGGAAATGATTGCATAAGGAGAGAGGTAGGTCATCTCCCTCTCTCATTTTACTTTCAATGTTAAACTAGGAAATCGTGTATCCTTTGTCACGGTTGTTACTAGACCCACTCATTGGGCTAGACGGATCTCTTCTTTCTGAAGAAGGGATTGCTTGCATAACAAATTGGCAACTCCACTAGGGATTTTACACCCTTTTCACCCTCTTCTCATTTTTTTCTTCATGCTTAGTTACGCCAACCGTTGAATGACTGCTTGTTTGGCTTGCTTTCTATCCTGTAGTTTGGCTTGTTATCGTTTTAAAGTATCAATTCTAGATTTTTCCTTTAAAGATTTCTTTCTTTATCCCTCTTTTCCTTTCTCAATGCATGTTTTCATAAACACAGTCACGCTGCTAACTCTAGTTTTTGTTGGAACAGTCGCTTTGAAAACCACTGGTTTTAACTAATGGACCACGTTGGTCTTAGAAAATAATGATTTTTGGTTATCTTCTGGAAAACCCTCAGTGTGTCTTGGTCTTTGAAATGTTTTCTTTTTTTTATGACATTATTTCTTGCTTTGAGTGTTTGCAGTCTCTTTGAGAAGCGAAAATTAGTCTTGTGATTTAAATGGTAAAATTTATGTTTTGGTTGAGTCTTGTTGTTGCATGTCAATTAAAATTTATATTTATTGCTTTTGTTAATCAATAAATATTGATTCTCTCCTATAGGGCGGTAGTGAAATTTGTGCTTGTTCAAAGAAATTGGGTTTTTCATCTGTTTAGTTTTCATTTCAAGAATTAATTTTCGTTAAATGCATAATATCACTTGCATTGAAAGGCTATTTTTTGAAATTTCATATTGAGAATATATTACAATTTTTCAATAAGTGAAATCTTTTTAAGTGCATTAATTACATCAGTTTCATTTTCATCATTCAAAGCGGATATATATATATATATATATATATATATATATATATATATATATATATATATATATATATATATATATATATATATATATATATATATATATATATGTGCATCTTAGTGAAAGTAGAAACCATATTACTTTTGAATAAGTTGCATTTAGGATAGTGAAAGTGAAATTGTTTTAATTTTTAGAATTTGCATTTTTGAAAAGTGAAAAGTGAAAGCTAGTTGGGGGTGGGGGGGGGGGTTGCTTGTTGCATTCCGTTTGATGCATCATTCTTTTTTATCTCTTCCCTTATTATTTTAGCTTTCATTGAAATCAAAATAATTATTTTTCTCATTTAGCTACATCTTAGGAATTCAGGTGACATCATTTTGAGCCCAAAATCGAAACTTGATTTCAAAATAAACATTAAAATAAACCTCAATTAACCTAATAAGCATTTGGAATTAATGAAAATATCTATAGATCTAGGCTATAGACATGTTACGACGTTGTTAAGCGTAGCGTTGTTGCTACGCTTCTATTGCACTACGGGGGTGATATCCATCCCACTTATGGAATGTCATAGTACTATGCTCCACGTATGGTAAGTATAAGGGATGCTCTCATCAAATAGTTACATTAGACAACACTACTATAGATTGAGCTCCCACGTATCATCATGTATATTGTGGGATACCCCACTAGGTTTCAAACCTACCATAGGTATGATCGAATGCATTTTATACGTGATACACCGAACATAGAATTCAGGGATATTGATGCATTACGTCAATTCCTTTGTTCTCCAAGGTGTATATCGCAGTTCATGAATACCAGTAATCCATTTTGGCTAAATTACCCTTTTTGATTTATTTTCTCAATTCTAAAATTTACGCGCACGGAAACATCCTACCTATGCGGTACTCCTTTGCCTCATTATGGCTAGTTAATTAAAAATTTTAATTGCTCTAAAATAATTCACCTATCCTTTATTTAATCTTATCTAGAGGTCATCATGGTTGAACCTCTTATTTCACCTCACTCATCCCCTGAAGGAACTCAGGCCCACTGAGATTCCATTTTTTCCACCTGGGTCTCTTAAAGCTCAAGCTTTTGAACTTGGAATTGTCCCAAGCATCCAACCGTTGTCTTCGCGACCATCACACGATGATTAGCTTTCACCATATGAAGATCTTGAGCCGGAAAGTCTGGACCCATTGCATAGTTTGTGTTCTTTCCTCCTAACAATTATCATGATCCATTTGTGATATCTCTTGATCATCGTATAGTCCTTTCAACGATCCCAAATTTCCTTTTCGTGTTTCTCCCGCTCATTGAACTACTACTCGGTAGTTTTTTCTCACACATGGCATCAAATGCGAGAAAATGTTCTATTTGTGAGAACCCTCAAATTAATCTCTCAAAACTTCTACAACCCACATCCCGTTGACATCAAATCCATGTTCCCTCCAAAAAATTTCTTTATGTTTCCACTCCTTGTGATTTAGGAAGTGGAGCAGATATGCCCTCTAGTCAATTTTTGTCTTCGTTTCCTCTAGGTTATGCTACTCTCAAAAGCTTGGTTTAGGAGCTTACGGGGTTACTTTTTCAAAATCCTCTAGGTTATGCTTTTTGCATTCCGTTTGATGCATCATTCTTTTTTATCTCTTCCCTTATTATTTTAGCTTTCATTGAAATCAAAATAATTATTTTTCTCATTTAGCTACATCTTAGGAATTCAGGTGACATCATTTTGAGCCCAAAATCGAAACTTGATTTCAAATAAACATTAAAATAAACCTCAATTAACCTAAGAATCATTTGGAATTAATGAAAATATCTATATATATAGGCTATAGACATGTTCTGACGTTGTTAAGCGTAGCAGTTGTTGCTAACAGCTTCTATTGCACTCCGGGGGTGATATCCCATCCCACTTATGGAATGTCATAGTACTATGCTCCACGTATGGTAAGTATAAGGGGATGCTCTCATCAAACGGTTACACATTAGACAACACTACTATAGATTGAGATCCCACGTGTCATCGTGTATATTGTGGGATACCCCACTAGGTTTCAAACCTACCATAGGTAACAGAGTCGAATGCATTTTATACGTGATACACCGAACATAGAATTCAGGGATATTGGCTGCATTACGTCAATTCCTTTGTTCTCCAAGGTGTATATCGCAGTTCATGAATACCTGGTAATCCATTTTGGCTAAATTACCCTTTTTGATTTATTTTTCTCAATTCTAAAATTTACTGCCCACGGAAACATCCTACCTATGCAGTACTCCTTTGCCTCATTATGGCTAGTTAATTAAAAATTTTAATTGCTCTAAAATAATTCACCTATCCTTTATTTAATCTTATCTAGAGGTCATCATGGTTGAACCTCTTATTTCACCTCACTCATCCCCTGAAGGAACTCAAGGCCCCAGCCTGAGATTCCATTTTTTCCACCTGGGTCTCTTAAAGCTCAAGCTTTTGAACTTGGAATTGTCCCAAGCATCCAACCACTGTCTTCGCGACCATCACCTGATGATTAGCTTTCACCATATGAAGATCTTGAGCCGGAAAGTCCTGGACCCGTTGCATAGTTTGTGTTCTTTCCTCCTAATATTCTCAGTGATCCGTTCGTGATATCTCTTGATCATCCATATATTCCTTTCAACGATCCCAACTTTCCTTTTCGTGTTTCTCCTGTCGCTCATTGAACTACTACTCGGTAGTTTTTTCTGCCACACATGGCATCAAATGCAGACAATGTTCTATTTGTGAGAACCCCTCAAATTAATCCTCTCAAAACTTCTACAACCCACACCCCAGAAGTTGACATCAAATCCATGTTCCCTCCAAAAAAATTTCTTTATGTTTCCACTCCTTGTGATTTAGGAAGTGAAACGAATGTACCCTCTAATCAAGTTTTGTCTTCGTTTCCTCTAGGTTACGCTACTCTCAAAAGCTTGGTTTCTGGAGCTTCTGGGGTTACTTCCCTTTTTCAAAATCCCATCTGGTCAACTGGTATTCATCCCTCTTCAAGATCATTTGTTTCAAATGTGGTCTTCATTTCACAGCCTATGGTTTTTATAGGTCAAATGACCATTTCACTTGGACCATCTTCTCCTTTGTCACTATCCACGATCACTAAAGTTCCACCTTTGAGTGGAAAATATACAATTTCATCTATACTTGGGGGGGAATCACATCCCTTATATGTAGCTCCCTTTTAGGGTGGGGAAAATCTGAACTATGGAAATATATTGGGGGTGGGACAACCCATATATAGTCTTGGTTGAACTTTGGTTGCATCCATAAAAAATTCTGTCATAGGTACCTCTCTACCGGGTCGTAACCCTACTTCAGCTCATCTTGTTTATTAGTAGGCCCACGTTTATCAACCTCATGTTCAGCAACCCCATATTCAACAACTGCATATCGAAAATCCTTATATTCAACAACAGAACGTACAATATTTGTATGTTCAGCAGTCGAACATCTCACAAAAGTATGTCCAACAACCCCGAAATCCATTGGTGGGTGTTGCGACTAATCCTTAGTTTGGTCTGTTATAGGTCAATTTGGCATCATCCCCTAAGACCTGGTCAAATTGGGCGTCATCCTCCAGGAACAATGAATAGGGTCTATCATCCCCTTATATTTTAGTTTCTATATGCCCTAAGTGAAGACATTCCATGTAATATTCCCAAATTTTCACATGATATTTGGAATATTAGAGTTCTTAATAAACTTAATTAATTAAGTAAATAAAAGGGTGGAGGGACCCACAAACCCCAAAGTTAAATAAATTCCACTTTTTATGTGTGTATGTGGATATTTAAGATCTAGATCTACATAACGGAGTAGTGGAGCAGCTACTTAATGTGAAAGGAGTGGAGATCATGTCTCATTAATGAGAAAGATCATGGAGGTTGAAGTAGTTTAACTAAGATCTTGGAAGGAATCAAATGTAAAATCATAGAGCATTTATGATGAGACGATGGAGGAAGTGGTGCATTAATGCACACATGATGGAGAGGGTGATCATTACATTCACACATGATGGATATCATGGAGAGACAATGCAGTCAACATGGAGACCTATGTCCAAATGTACAACACAGTTATGAGGTGGGCCAACGCATGATAAGGTTCAAAAACTATATAATGAAGATGAAGGCAACATAAAAGGCATGTTTTATATTATTATTGATGTATGATCTGTTTAGATCTGGAGTTGTCATTTGACATTCCATGCAATCTTATGTTGTTTAGCTAAGTTACAGTGATGTTTAGCACAGGGTGTTCCCGAGTGGGAATCCCACCTCTTTCATTGAGTAGCTCTTGAAATAGTCTTGTACTTCATTCATCATCAGGTATTGGTGCCATGTTTTTCCTAATTTCTACAAAACATTAATATTCAGAAATTTCACATTTCTGAAGATCAGTTTGAGAGGAGGAGGTTGCCCTTCAATATTTCAGTTGAGGAACCAGTGAAGGATTCATCCTATCACCTTGAGCTTCAAGATTAGCCTTCTAGTGCTTCATATCTATATCATGCATCAGGCCATCTATTATTCATCTCCCAGCAGTAGCATTCCCATCAGGAATTGTGCAGTCCATTCTTGTAGATCCAAGGGAGAAGGGAAGTTTCTAGAATTTTAACTAGTAATCTAGTGGAGGACCATTCCTTCATATTGTATACATTATTTCCATCAGTATTGAGCTTCATAGCCATATTTTTCAGTAGGCTAGTGAGCCTCCTTCCCTTACAACACATTTTTCATGAGCAGTTGTGTAGCAGAAGCTGCAATCTTCAGAGGAGGAGTGAGGAGCTAGATCTTGAGCTTATAGCTTGAGGATATAGTGAAGGGATCAGCCCTTCAAGCTTAGATATGATCTTGTGACATATTGCAGCCATCTATTTGTCAGATCCAGCTTCAGATATGCATACCTAGTAGTTGTATAGTGAAACCCCAAGAGGGTGATTTTCTTAGATTAACAGATCTGAGAAATCCTTTCTGGGTTATCTTAGGTTACCATCATAGAGCCCAGATCTAGAATCTTGGCATCATCAGAGCTCCAGATTTCTGTAGATATGAATTTTTATTTTCAGCCTACAGTCATATATTCATTATCTGTTGAAGGAACAACGCAGTATTTTCTTCCAACATCTCTCCAACTACGCAATGCCTACTTTGGCATCTTTCCAAGGTCATTCTAGGCCATCTCTTTGGCTAGATTACCTCATATTGTGTACACTGTTGTAACTGAATCTTCTCCTATGAATAAAATGGCTTAGCTATTCTCTCTATATCTATGTTGATCATAAACTTACATGTACATTTTCTGTGTTACAAATATTATGTTTGTGTATCAATGCATTATTCCATTTTGGGATATTACAGTGGTATCAGAGCATGATCTTTGGCTCAACTTGTGGACATTTTGACAACATATGATCCAAGTGGATATTAGTGGCCACCTGCCTATTCCACTTGGGGCCCCACCATTGTCTCTTTCAGTTTTTTCACAACTTAATATTTTTAGCATTTTTTAGTTCCTGAACTTCCGGAGCCGTTTTGAAGCCCCAAACGGAGATAGTACGCCGAAGTTACATCCCCGGGAAGTTGAAACACCAATTTACCCAAAAGGGGCCCATAGTTTTGGCGCTTCATCTCCTAGGGTTAGGTTTTTGGACGTTTAGAGTTTCTCCATAATAAATAGGCCCTCGAGTCTCATTGTAACATAATTCAGAGGTCTGTAGCCGCCACATCTATTCTCAAAGATTCGCCACCAGCACCCTAGCTATTTTATTTCCGTCATGTTTGTAAGCATATTTCTGTGATTTGATATTAATGAAATGAATCCTTATTTCCACTCTATTTCTATTTTTATGGTTATTTTTGTATTATGTTACGTTCCTGCATAAATCTGGATCAGTGGTATCAGAGCAGTCTACTTTTTCTCGATCCTTCTTTGCATGTCTCCAACGAGGTCGAGGTATAAGGAGTTAAGGCTCGATCTGGTGGAACCTTTACAAGATCAACCTTGCAAACCCCAACGGACGCCCAAGGGGGACGAAAAGAAATATGAGGGAGTAGGAGATCCTATCAAAATATTTCTCGAGAAGGCCCTCAAAAAACAAAGGAACACGATGATGGATAACTTTTCCCAGATCCTTCAATGACTGCCCACCGGTGGCACATCTGCATCCAGCAGTCACTCTGGAGGCATGACTCCCTTTAAGGTACAAGTAAACTTTGACATTCCCATATTTTAGGGTCAAATATATGCAGATGTTGTAGATAGATGGTTGAATCTATTAGAAGTATATTTATCGGTTCATGACTTTTATGACTAGGAGAAGATTATTTTTTCACTCCTCAAAGTTACCCCCCATGTCAAGGACTAGTGGCAAACCTACTGTGAGAAAAAGGACGAGACAGAACCCTCTCTGTTCTCAGTCGTACCCACTTCAAATTCTTTCCGAGATGCCATCAAGGAACAATATTATCTTGTGGGGAGCTATGAGGACAAGTACACACAATGGAACACACTGCGGCAACAAAGGGATCAAGATGTGCATGAGCCAACGAATATGTTCCATACCCTATACACAAATTTGGGTATCAAAGATTTATAGAAACATTTGGTGCTAAAGTATCGCAGTTTTCTGCACAGATACATTTGGGAGGAAATGGAGTTCCTCAACATCTCCTTGCTTGGTACAGCATACCAGTATGCTGCCAAGATTGAGCAGATATTCAAACAGAAGAAGCGAGACTTTGGATCTGTGAATCAAAAGCAAGGAAAAGGTGCCCCCAAACTACAGAAAAAAGGACAAATCCAATACATGGCGGCCCAAGAAAACCTGCCAATGACACAAGAAAAGAACAGCACCGCGAAGCCAAAGAAGGACATGGGAAAGTGGTGTGAGTTCCATAAGAGCTCCACTCACAACACAAGTGAGTGTCAAGTCAAGCAGTCGCTGGTGGCCGAGATGAGGGCTTTTGAATCAGATGCATGCTTCGACTCTGAATCAGAACCTGACAAGGTGAATGACAAAGCGAAGTAGATTATTGATGCGGAGCCCAACACCAATGTTGCCACTACGAAGATCCAGAAGGAGGAACCAAAAGATCAATAGGAGGCAGAGCGTCTCTTCCACTCCCAGATGTGGGTAAAGGGTTCCTCGTTATGGTTCATTATTGACAATGGGAGCCAAAAGAACCTCATTTCAGCATATGTCGTGAAGCGGTTGGGCTTGCCGACCATAGCGCACCCACAACCATACACCATTAGGTGGCTTCACCAAGGATGGCATCTCCGCGTCAGCCAACAGTGACGACTTCATTATAGCAACAAGCCCTTCACGGATGAGGTATTGTGTGACATTTCTCCTATTGATGTTTCTGATGTATTATTAGGCCAACCATACTTGTGGAAGTGACATGTTATGTATGAGTCCCAACCTCGCGCTATTATTGTTACTTTGGGAAATAAATTGTATAGGATACTAGAGGTACTACTGCCTCCCACTATCTCTTTGGTTACTGAAAAAAAATGCAGTAAGCTCATTTCCCAAACCAGGAAATTTTTTTTCCTGATAATATGCCTCTAAGGCAAGAAGAAGACTATGGCCATGACCTCCAGACATGGCTCCTCTGCACGACAACAACAAATGGACAAGGTTGTGGAGGAGCATGGGGACATCTTCACCTCACCCACAGGGGTGCCTCTACACTGTCAGGTCAAGCACCCCATTGACCTGGCCCTAGGTTCAGCGCTACCGAATGTACCGATCTATAGGTGCTCTATTATGGAGAATGATGAAATCAAGAGGCAGATTCAGGAGCTATTGCAGATGTAATGGTCCTTTTTCAGGACTCTCAAGATTCTATTTCAGAGCTGGACTAAAGAGGCATTTATTGGATATTTCACCTTTCAAAGAAAGGATTAGATCCAAAGGCTACCTAGCCAACTGTAGACTCTGTCTATAGAACTTGGAATAACCCCTTTTCAGGAGTTTCAACAAGGTGTTCAAGGAAAACATTGTATAAGTAAAACTGTGCAAAAATAATGTAGATCAAGGCTTGGTTCCCCTCATTTATGTTGTATGTGACCTATATATGGAATTTAATCAAAAACAAATCAGTTTAGGCACATTAAACATATCTCCCAAAAAGTAGACTAGCTAAAAAGCACCCAAAGGGGAAGGTTGCAGTAAAATCCAAGCACTGCTTCAGGAATTGCATAGTTTTAGCTAATGTTCAGTGGATATCAGAAAGAGAACTGATATCTTAGTATTACAGTAGCAAATAATCATTATGACAAATCCCTTTCATTATACAGTAGAAAGCATAAGCCAATACAGCAGTAAATCTTCAGAAAAGAGAGCAGGAGCACATGTAAATTTGCAAAAATGCTTCAACAACGTTATTTTTCAGGAGCTTCAGCAGATGTAAGTTACAACTTAGATCTAGAGAAGATCTATGGAAAAAATATCAGATATATATCAGATCTAGAAACTCTATATTTTTCTCTACAAGATCCTCTTGGAATTTTGACAAAAGCATGCATGAATAAGAGTAGATCTGAGAAACAAGTTGTAGATCTGGAAACTGCTGCAGTAAATTTCTGAATATCGCATTTCATTACAATGGATCAAATCTGAACAAAACATAGATAAGCAAGCCAATCCATGGATCACCAAGTGGAAGGCAAGCCCGGCACAAGATATCTCTGATCTAAATTATGCGCAAGACAACCTGCAAACCCTCATACATAAATAACACAATTTTCCCAGTGGGACAGCGCTGTAGCTCAAATGATACAAAAAAATACTAAATAATTACAGATTTGAAGTACAAGAAATGGTACTCTCTTCCAAGAGGTCAAAGGACCCACTCCATGGAGAGAGACTCTCAACATAAACTAGATCTCTGCAGATCAAGATCACCACTTGTTGCAGCTTGCAGAGACAACAAAACCCTCAATGGATCAGTGTTGCCAATGTAAGTAGGAGCTTGGCCTCAAGCCTGATAGTGGTTCAATTCAGCAAAATTTCCTTGAATCATAAAATGAAGAGGTTAAACTCCTGCATAGGAATTCCAGATACAATCCTCCACTCAACAGTAGAGAATGGTATTTGTCTAAGCAGACAAATACTCAGAAATATGATCTATCAACAACCTTCTCTTGCTGCCCTCCTTTTCCTTTTATAAGATGAGAAAGCTCTTGCAAACCCTAAACCACTTTGATGAGTTATCCCTTTTCACATTAGAGGTTCCCTTCTAGAACTGCACTGTCCCTTTTGGATGCAATGGACCTAGACAGCGTTGTTGATTTGGTCAAGGTTGACCCAGTCTTAAGCTCAAACCTCTTTCACACCTACAAGTAGTTATTTACATAGCCCTGATTTGTCTTTGTTCACATGGGCATTGATTTATTTAGACTTTTAAGGATTTTTACCTGTCCTCCTTTATTCATTTATTCATGAAACATAAATTAAAACAAAATTGAATGTTCCTCTTAGCTAAGGCTAAGTGGGAACATTACAGTCCTCCCCTCCAAATTTTTTCTTGTCCTCAAGCAACTGACAAGGTAAGAGCTATAGTTCTTCTCCTTCTCCATTGATGGCACCATCAAGGATCAAGATTTCATCATGGACTAAGTGCTCATCAAGCCAATACATCAGAAACTACTCCTCCAATGCTAACATGATAGGGGCATAGTCTATCCCTTCAGGAGTGTAAAACTCAATAGAAATAAACATGGGTGAAGCAATGTCACATCTAAAACATGTATCATGAAGTACAGGATAAAGTTCCATCCCATGTGGTACATATACACTGCCCACTTTTTGTCCATACAAACCCATAAACAATACCAATATATCATCTATGTATGGAAGCAAAATCACATATATGAAAACTGAAATTTGGACTTGAGGAGGTGGGTCACAATCCCACATAAGGTACCAACGCAGTGCACTCCTTGTTTTGAGTAGATCTGAGTGTGGTAGGTGGTACTCCCACCACATCTTTGCTGCATGGGTCACTTTGACATGGCTGAAAGTGAGGCCCAAGTTAGGTGCCTTCAGGAAGCATCCATCATGATAGATAATATCCCTTTGCACCTCAAGGGAGTGGCCAGATTTGGAATTTTTATTGGCCTCATCAATGCCATGAGATCTGCATGTAATATCACTCCTTGTAGGAGCCATGGCCTACATACATATGGTAAGAGAATGTGTCAATTAGAAAAATAAACATGCTCCATAAGATCAGATTCTTTACCATTCAAGTCTCCCACACACATAGAGTTAGGCATGGGAATTTCTCCTCTTTTAAGAGAACGAAGAGATGGTTGAAATGTCTCCTGCATAGGATCCTTTGGCTGCCCCATCTCCTCATAACTATTGCACTCTTGTAAGTGCTAATGTAGTTCCTCCCAATCATATTGCTGATGTAGTTATTCCTTCATACCCTCCCAATCAAAACTCCTCAAGATTAGGGAGTAGATCTTTACTGACTGCATATAGATGGAAAGGAACTCTTTGTGTGTTCTTTGTAGTATATCTTGCTTAAGCTTGGAGGCTTGAGACAAAAATACTTTACCAAGATGATAGATGACCCATTCATGGACCAAATAGCCTCCTCCTTGCTTCATGCCATCTAATATCATCCCGGTGTGCAGATCTTTGGAGTATTCCACAAGGAGTTGAGACCTACAATATGGATCTACACATCTCAACAAGGACAGCGCTGCTGATGCATCTATGGTGGTGCTTGCCTTGTTGCTGATTGTTTCTTTGACATTACACATGCCAAAATTATTTGTGGGAAGGTTGATCCTCCCCTTTGCTTCCTTCCACAGCGCTGTGGCTTTCTCTTCCATTGTTTCAACACTTGGTGAGGCTTCCCCCACAAGATCAGAATCTAATGGCATTCCAAGTGGCTTTCCATGATGTAGGAATGTTCCTTGCAGCATTCTCATAAACATGAGAGAAGGAACTGTGAGGTCCTTGCCCCCACTAATCAATTCCATATTTTTTGTTTGGGTGGAAACATCAAGTGAAGGATAGGTGTGCATGCCTTGAATGATTTGTTGTTTCCCACTCTTCAAATCCACCCACTCCATCTGCAAGGCCTTCCAATTAGTGGTGAATTTTCCCAAGGTAATCAACCACTAGACACCCAAGATGATGTTGGTGTCTGGTATGTCAACTACAAAGAAATGGTCCACCAAGGTTTAGGTTCCCATAGTCACAGAAAGTGATGGAACATATTGCATGCACTGCATAGTTCTATCTCCCAGAACCAAAACAGAGAACCCATCAAAAGTATCAGTGAAGATCCCTATCCTCTGCACAAGGTGAGCATCAATAAAGTTGTGGGTTTCCCCAGTGTCAATCAGAATAGACACTCTTTGGTTCATAACTGAACCTTGCACTCTTAGGATCAAATATTTGGGCACTCCTATAAAAGAAGCTAGAGTCCCACTTGTTGGAGAAAAGGCTCCCTCTTCACCTATGGATGGTGATTAACCTTCGTCCTCATCATTACCAGTGCTGTGACCTCTTCTAGGTCCATCATTTCCCTCTTCTTCCTCAAAATCAGAGAAGACTTCAATATAGTGTGCTCTTCCAGCAGCACATCTATGTCCCGGTACCCATGGCTCTTGACAAGTGAAACACAATCTCTTTTTCCTCAACTCCCTCTGGAGATCAATGTCAAGAGGTTTCTTCAGTGAGCTCTCCTTGGATGGAGCAAATTTCCCTTCTTTCCCTTTAGAGGAATGAGGGGCTTTGCTTGGGAAAGTTTCCTTTGCCCTTGGCAAGGCATCTTGGAGATCTCTAGCTCTCTCAATGGAATCATGCAAAGTGATGGGCTTGGTAGACTTAACCAACCCATGAAAAGGTTCCTCCAGGCCATCAATGAACATGTAGACTCTCCTTGCTACTGATAGATCAGGGACCATTACTGACAATCTCAGGAATTCAAAGATATAGGCCTCTGCATCTCCTGTCTCCTTCAGCTTTACCAAGCTTATAAAAGGGGCCTCCAGATCTTTCTGATCAAATCTCTCCACTAGTCTCCTAGTGAACTTAGCATATGTGCACACATTTTTGTGTCCCAATGTAGATAGTCCATGAAACCACCAGCTGTGGGCTTCTCCCTCAAAATGCAGCGCAACAATCTTGATGGCTTCTACTTCGGGAACTTTATTCAACTGGAAATAGATGTCCAACTTTTCCACCCATGCTTTGGAAAAACAAGAGGGTGATCCATCGAACTTAGGCAAGAAGAACCTGCCCATAGTGTGGTGTCTCCCATGAAGGAAACCTCCATCTCTGTACTGCTGCCATGGCCTTCTCCGGTCCTTGAGATGGAAAAAGTCTTGAAAGCTCAAGTTATCCTTGAACCTATGACTTTGTGAGTCATATTATACAAATTAACCTTCCAAAGAGGTTGGATCTTGCAGTCCTTCTTTCTTTACAGCCAAGAAGGTAGGCATTGTAGAGCATTGAGAGGCCTGTGGAGCTTTTGGCAAGCTCACAGGTTGACCAGTCCCAAATTGAGACATATCAGAAATTTCTCCTTGATGGAATATCCCAAGGGATTCCCTCATTATATCTATCCTCATCTCCTTTATCTCCTTGGACAGATCTTTCATAGCCTCCAAGAGATTTTTTGCAAACTCCTCTGCTTCCTTATCTTTATCATTCACAGATTCAGGGGCTTTCCCCTTGTCTTGACCCTTGTCAAGGTCAACAGTAGTATAGTCATACTTTTTATGACTTATATTATAATATCTACTCTCCCTCTCAGAAAGAGGATCTTCATATTTGGAATTCATCATGACTGGTGCTCCAATGCTAGCACGGGCTATGCCAAGAGTGGAGCTCTTATACCACTGTAATGATCCTTTTTCAGGATTCTCAAGATTCTATTTCAGAGATGGAATACAAAGGAATTTACTGGATATGTCACCTTTTAAATAAAGGATGAGATCCAGAGGCTACCTGGCCAACTGTAGATTCTATCTATAGAACTTGGAATAACCCCTTTTCAGGAATTTCAACAAGGTGTTCAAGGAAAATGCTGTATAAGTAAAAATGACAAAAAATAATGTAGATCAGGGCTTGCTTCCCCTCATTTATGTTGTATGTGACTTATATATGGAATTTAATAATAATAAAAATCAGTTTATGCACATTAAATAGATCTCCCAAAAATTATACTAGCTAAAAATCACCCAAAGGGGAAGGCTGCAGTCAAATGCAAGCACTGCTTCAGGAATTTCATAGTTTTAGCTAATGTTCAGTGGAGATCAGAAAGATAACTGATATCTAAATATTACAGTAGAAAATAATCATTATGACAAATCCCTTTCATTATACAGTAGAAAGCATGAGCCAATACAGCAGTAAATCTTCAGAAAAGAGAGCAGGAGCACATGTAAATTGCATAAATGCTTCAACAGCGTTATTTTTCAGGAGTTTCAGCATATGTAAGTTACAACTTAGATCTAGAGAAGATCTATGGACAAAATATCAGATCTATATCAGATATGGAAACTCTATATTTTTCTCTACAAGATCCACTTGGAATTTTGACAAAAGCACGCATGAATAAGAGTAGATCTGAGAAAAAAGCTGCAGATCTGGAAACTACTGCAATAAATTTCTGAATATAGCATTTCATTACAATGGATTAAATCTGAATAGAACATAGATCAACAACCCAATCCATGGATCACCAAGTGGAAGGCAAGCCCAGCACAAGAGATCTCTAATCTAAATTATGAGCAAGACAACTTGCAAACCCTCATACATAAATAAAGCAATTTTCCCAGTGGGACAGCGCTGTAGCTAAAATGATACAGAAAAATACTGAATAATTACAGATCTGAAGTACAAGAAATGGTACTCTCTTCCAGGAGGTCAAAGGACCCACTCCATGGAGATAGACTCTCAAAATACACTAGATCTTTGCAGATCTAGATCACCACTTGCTGCAGCTTGTAGAGACAGCAAAACCCTCAATGGATTAGCACTGCCAATGTAAGTAGGAGCTTGGCCTCAAGCCTGATAGTGGTTTAATTCAACAAAATTTCCTCCTTGAATCATCAAAGGAAGAGGTGTAACTCTTGCATAGGAATTCCAGATACAATCCTCCACTCAACAGCAGAGAATGGTATTTGTCTAAGCAGACAAATACTCAGAAATGTGATCTATCAACAACCTTCTCTTGCTGCTCTCCTTTTCCTTTTATAAGATGAGAAAGCTCTTGCAAACCCTAAACCAATTTGATGAGTTAGCCATTTTCACATTAGAGGCTCCCTTCTAGAACTGCGTTGTTCCTTTTGGATATGCTATGGACCTAGACAGTGTTGTTGATTTGGTCAAGGTAGACCCAGTCTTAAGCTCAAACCTCTTTCACACCTACAAGTAGTTATTTACATAGCCCTGATTTGTCTTTGTTCACATGGGAATTGATTTATTTATAATTCTTAGGATTTTTACATGTCCTCCTTTATTCATTTATTCATGAAACATAAATTAAAACAAAATTGAATGTTCCTCTTAGCTAATGCTAAGTGGGAACATTATAGCAGAAAGGTCACATCCAGCCAAGTTCATCGCCTTGTGGGAGCCCTATCATGTTGGTACAGAAGAAGGATGGGACTTGGAGACTCTGTATTTATTATCGAGCGCTGAAAAATATCACTGTCCAGAATAGGTACCCGATCCCACGGATTGATGACCTTCTCGACCAACTCAAAGGGGAAAAATATTTCAGCAAGATCGACTTGAACTCTGGGTATCACCAAGTACCAATCGAACCCTCTGATGTGTGGAAGACTACCTTCAAACCCAAGGAGGGCCTTTTCAAATGGCTCGTCATGCCTTTCAGATTGACAAATGCTCTTGCAACCTTCATGAGGTTGATGGATGACATCTTGCATCCATTCACCAACTCATTTGTAGTGGTGTACTTGGATGACATTCTGATCTTCAGCCAGACTTGGGAAGAGCACTTTTGGCATGAACGAGGTTCAATATCTGGGATACATTATTGATGAAAGGGGGGGTGCATGTGGATCCAGAAAAGATCTAAGTCATTCGGGATTGGCCAGCCCCAACCACCCTAACAGAGCTTCGCAGCTTTCTGGGTCTTGCTAATTTCTACCGCAGGTGCGTGTTGGGATTCTCTCATATCACTTGGCCCTTAAGTCAAGTCACCAAGGGAGGAGCGAAAGAAAAATTCTGTTGGTCGAAATCTCAACAGAAGGCATTCATAGAATTGAAACATCACCTCTATTTTGCCCCAGTGCTCACATTACCAGACTTGCAACAACCATTTGAGATCGAGACAGATGCCTCTGACTATGCTATTGGGGCAGTTCTTACTCAACAGGGGCATCCAATGGCATATCACAGTGAGACATTGTCCGACACAGTTCGAAAGTATCCCAATTATGAAAAAGAAATGTATTCCATTATGCAGTCTTGTCGATAATAGAAGCATTACATTTTGGGGAAGGAGACAATCATCCACACAGACCACCGACCCCTGTAGTTCATACAGAAAAAAGGAAATTTGCAGAACAATCACCATCAGAAGTGATCCACATATCTACAGCAATTTCATTTGAACATAAATTACAAGAAGGGTAACACCAATAATGTTGCAGACTACCTCAGCTGACCACCGATCATGGCCATAACCACTGTTCTCAACTCTTGTGGGCATGAAACTTCTGATTGGCTGCTTCTCTACAAGAGCGATCCAGAATTCAGCAACACATACAAGGCACTCTTGGGGGATATGCAAGTTCCAAATTTTCACCTCCAAGATGCACTATTATGTCACCTGGGACACCTTTGTGTTCCTTCAAGAGAGTGTGCCAAGATGATATGGGAAGCGCACTACAGTCGAGTCACTAGGCATTTTGGGGTTGAGAAAAAAGTGGTAGTACTGCAGAAGTATTTCTATTGGTTGAACCTTCGACAGGATGTCGGGAAGTACATCAGATCCTGCACTACTTGCGCCATTTCCAAACTGACCATCAAGAAGCAAGGGCTATATACTCCACTAACTACCCCTAGTCGACCTTGGGAATCCATCTCCATGGATTACATGCTATGCCTTCCTTCTACTAAGCATGGAAATGACTGTGTTTTCATGGTCGTCGACAGATTATCAAAGTTGGCCATTATGGAGGCCTACAAGAAGAATATCACAGCAGAAACCACTACTAAACTCTTCTTTGAATGAGTGTGGGTGCACTTTGGGATCCCAAAGTCTATCATATCAGATCGTGAAAGTAGGTTCCTCAGCACATTTTGGTCCATCCTCTGGTCAATTTTGGACACCAAGCTCACCAAGTCCACAGCTGTCCATCCCCAAACTGATGGCCAGATAGAGGTCGTCAACAGGATGATTGTACACATTCTGTGCATGTACAATTAAAAGAATCCACACACATGGGATGAGAGCCTTCCCTATGTACAACACAGTTATAACTGATCTCTCCACAGCTCAACCGGCCACAGCCCCTTTCAGGTGGGCTTGGGATTCTAGCCACTATGTCCCATTAACGTAGCCATGCCATTTGCAGCTACTCAGGCTGATTTGGATCATGTCCAGTTTGAAGCTGACAAATCAAACAACTTCATCGAGTGCATTCAACACATCTTCCAACAAGTTCATGACATATTGGACAGAGAGAATGCTAAGCACAAGCAATGACATGATCAACATCGGGTGCCACAAAACTTCTAGGTGGGCGAAAAAGTGTGGCTACATTTGCAGAAGAAGTGCCTCACTGGACCCCCCGCAAGATCCGCCCACTCTGATATGGGCCATATACCATCACCAAGGCTATAGGGAACAATGCCTTTGAGCTCATTATTCCACCATTCCTTGGTCTGCACCCAGTATTCAATGTAGACCATCTTCGTCCCTACTTCCCACCTCTATTGGACACCTCTGACATTGCAGAAAAACTCACACCAAAAGAGTTAAACCCAGACTGCATGGAACAGGCCACCACAGACTGCATCATGGACATGCAAATAAAGAACACTCGCCGACAGAAGATCCAACTGTATCGGGTTGTCAAAGCTGGCCAACTCCTACACCAAGGCAGTGGTTCACCAGGGACCAAGTTCAACAAAACTTTCCTCATCTCATGGAGGAACTCAACGCAATGGGGACCATTGCTTCCTAAGGGGGGAGGAATGATCCAGGTGGATATTTGTGGCCACCCACCTATTCCACTTTGGGCCCCACCATTGCCTCTTTTAGTTTTTTAAAAACTTACTATTTTTAGCAATTTTTCGGGTCCTAAACTTTCGGAGCCGCTTTGAAGCCCCAAACGGAGATAGTATGCCGAAGTTACATCCCCGGGAAGTTGAAACAGCAATTTACCCAAACGGAGCCCATAATTTTGGCACTTCATTACCTAGGGTTAGGTTTTTGGACGTTTAGAGCTCTCCATTGTTTCTCCATAATAAATAGGCCCTCGAGCCTCAATGTAACACAGTTCAGAGGTCTATAGCCGCCACATCTCTTCTCAGAGATTTGCTACCAGCACCCTAGCTATTTTATTTCCATCATGTTTGTAAGAATATTTCTGTGATTTGATATTAATGAAATGAAGCCTTATTTCCACTGTATTTCTATGTTGATGGTTATTTATGTATTCTGTTGCATCCCTGCATAAATCCGTATCAACATAAGAAAAGAAGATAGTGGAGATATACTATGGAGGGATTAATTTTTGCCTCACCTTCCTTTATACCTATGAAGGATCGATCTAAGGAGATAAATGAAATAAGAAGAGAAAGGCAAAGAAAAACCTCAAGAAGTTTTCAATATGAAGAAGGTCCCAGCATTTCTTTTCAACAACAAAGAAGATTGGAGAAGTAAAGAGCTTCACATTATTCCACTAAATCCACTTTCTTGGAGAAAGAGGACTGGTCCAAATATGATGAAGGCTTGGGACATGAGACCCTAAGTGAATATCTATCTGAATACAAGTCACAGGCTAGAGCATTGAATGAGAATCTCTCTCTCCAACACTTTCTGCAACTCAAAGAAGAAAGGAGATCCAGAAGCAGCAATAGAAGGAAGAGGCATAGATTATTTTTGCCTACATTTGATGGATCTTCCATAAGCACATTGAGGGCTTGGAGGGAAGAATTATTTACCTTCTTTCTGAAATATCCTATGTTAGAAAGAGAGGCTATGGATTTTACAACGCTACACCTTGAAGGTGAAGCAAGAAAATGGTGGTTCAGTCACTTATCACACATGAAAGTGTCTTCTTATGAAGATTTTATTCAAATACTGAAGGAAAGATATGGTAGGAATAAACCAGAGACATCTCACATAGTGACATCTCCCATCATCAAGGAGATAGTGCATGAAGATTCAAGAGAATATGTTCTCATTATCACTCAAGAGGAGGAGCCTCTACCACCATCAGCTGCAGATGTGCTTACATCAAGAGGAGGATCACTTGCATCTTTGAAAGATGGTCTTGAGTTCTTAAAATTTGGAGCCCCACGCATGATTGATGAGATGCATGAGGAGGAGGTGATAGATACCAGCACTAGTACACTTGTAGAAGTGTAGCCATCCCTCTTACCAGCAGTTGGAGAGACCTTTGCACAGAAAAAGGAAACTCTTGTAACCTTGCAAAATGTTTCTGAAAATCAGTTGATCCAAGGTATGCAACCACTTTCATCTCATATTGTTACAATACCTCTTATTGAAACTTATGGAGACATTCCATCAGGGCTATTGCATGACCAAGGGTTAGAACAACATGTTGATTTGGAGCAGCAACATATCACTGCGTAGAGGATCCTTGATCTAATCAAGGAAGATATGAATAACCATCATAGTTTGTCATGGATGAACTACATTCAACCCCTTGAGTTGAAATGGAGATTTTCAGAAAATGGGATGGGTATGACCCTATGTAAAATGGCTGGCTATGAGTTCAGCATTGTGCCTTGCTTGAGACAACACATATTTTACCTTGCAGATCTACAACGTTGTTAATGAGCAGTAGTGAGAAGAGAAGGACCCATTCCTTATGGGAGAAATCATATGGCAGCTTCATTTATGAAGAAATGGAGGAAAAGATGATAGATTGTAGACATCTTGAGATGATGAATATTTTCTCCTTTCTATATGACACTTTCTCAATAAGCATCTCACAGCTCAAAGAGAAACTTCTACCTGCAGCAGATCCAGAACCTTATTGGTTTTGCAGGGCCATTGATGAGAAGAATATCTCATGGAGAGATCTCATTGGAGGTGCACTTCAACATATCATGGAGTGAAAATTTCTTCAACAGTTTGAGGAGCTTGGTGTCCTACAAAGGGAGGATTCCAAGTATTGGCAGAATGAGATCCATCATCCACATTGGGATGAATGGTTGATGATATGGAGCAAGGGGTTTCCAAACCACTTGCAGATCTATGATACAGGGCAGAAAGAAGCATGGCTGCACTGGTTTCTCTTAGGTGAGTATGGTTACCACTCAATGAGTCATAATTTTTTGAATCATGCCTTACACATCACTGGAAGAATGCAGAAGAAAAAGGCATGGTTGCTTTGGTGGTTGATGAGAGAGTTTTTAAATCACATGATATATCTTATGTCCATGTATTTACTCTTTTTTGGGATATGTCTTATTTATTTACATGTATTTCTGTTTGGGATGTATCTCATGTTCATGTATGTAATTGGTTTTGGGAGAAATCATAACTCTCACATGATGTGGCATAAGGGAGATTGTTTGTATTATGTTGATGAGACATCTCATTTGTCCATTAATATATTTTTGCTCGATAACTTGCATCATGGTGATGTAAGGTGGCAGCAAGAATCCTTGTTGCTATGGTTACTATTGGGAGAGTATGGACTGAATTCTTCCCCTACATTGCTTGACATTATTGGAGGATGGCAACAGGAAGCCTTACAGCATTGGATTCTATTGGGGGATTATGGTCATTGTACATGGTATGATGATGATGTGATGGGGCTGCAATATGCCTTGTTAAGGTAGCTTCTCTTGAGATAATATGGCCACTACATTTGGTACAATGATTATGTGGCATGGAAACAAGAAGTATTGTTGCGGTGGATTCTTTTGAGAGAGTATAGCTCTCTTGTTTGTTTTCATGGTGATCTAGCATGGAAGCAGAAGGCTTTGTTGCAATGGTTGTTATTAGGAGAATATGGTTTGACATTGTTCATGTTTTCCCATATGTCTCTACTTCTTGTTGTTCACTATGTTGATGTGATGTTTGATTCCTACATGACCAACAGGGCTAATGATGTGAGCATTGATAGATGCAATCTACTCTATGTATCATGGGTTGGAGAGATAGTTCATGAGTTGGGACTTTCTAGTTTGGGAATGAAACACTTCATCTTGTGTATCTCATGCATAGAGGAGATCTTTAGTCATCATATGGTTGCCACTTGGAGATTCATTGATGAGGATGGATATCTAACTTTTCAATTGGAGGCCATTCTAGGCATTCTAGAGAGGCAGCTTTTGACCTAGACATGCATGACACATTGTGACAAATGGGAAGGCCTTCCACATGAGGATTCCATTTGGAGGGAGGATGTTTTTTGTAGCATCCACTTTTGCAGTTTCTTGAGGTCAAGCAACATTTTGCTGGGGAGGACTGTAATATTCCCAAATTTTCACATGATATTTGAAATATTAGAGTTCTTAATAAACTTAATTAATTAAGTAAATAAAAGGGTGGAGGGACCCACAAACCCCAAGGATAAATAAAATCCACTTTTGATGTGTGTATATGGATATTTCAGATCTAGATCTACATAATGGAGTAGTGGAGCAGCTACTTAATGTGAAAAGAGTGGAGATCATGTCTCATTAATGAGAAATATCATAGAGGTTGAAGCAGTCAACTAAGATCCTGGAAGGAATCAAATGTAAGATCATAGAGAATTTATGATGAGATGATGGAGGAAGTGTGCATTAATGCACACATGATGGAGAGGGTGATCATTACATTCACACATGATGGAGATCATGGAGAGACAGCGCAGTCAACATCGAGACCTATTTCCACATGTACAGCGTAGTAATGAGGTGGGCCAAGGAATGAGAAGGTTCACAAACTATATAATGAAGATGAAGGCAACATAGAAGGCATGTTTTAGATTATTATTGATGTATGATCTGTTTAGACCTGGAGTTGTCATTTGAGATTCCATGCAATCTTATGTTGTTTAGCTAAGTTGCAATGTTGTTTAGCATAGGGTGTCCCCGAGCGGGAATCCCACCTCTTTCATTGAGTAGCTCTTGAAAGATTCTTGTACTTCATTCATCGTCAGGAATTGGTTCCATATTGTTCCTACTTTCTACAGAACATCCATATTTAGAAATTGCACATTTCTGAAGATTAGTTTAAGAGGAGGAGGTTGTCCTTCAATATTTCAGTTGAGGAACTGGTGAAGGATTCAGCCTATCACCTTGAGCTTCAAGATCAGCCTTCCAGTTCTTTAGATCTATATCAGGCATCAGGCCATCTATTATTCATCTACCGGCAGTAGCATTTCCATCAGGAATTGCGGAGTCCATTCTTATAGATCCAAGGGAGAAGGGAAGTTGTTAGCATTTCAGCTAGTAATCCAGTGGAGGACCATTCCTTCACATTGTATACATTATTTCCATCATTCTTGAGCTTCATAGCCATATTTTGCAGTAGGCTATTCAGCCTCCTTCCCTTACAGTGCAGTTTTCATGAGCAGTTGTGTAGCAGTGGCTGCAATCTTCAGAGGAGGAGTGAGGAGCTAGATCTTGAGCTTCTAGCTTGAGGATCTAGTGTAGGGTTCAGTCCTTCAAGCTTAGATATGATCTTGTGACATATTGCAGCCATCTATTTTTTAGATCCAACTTTAGATCTACATACCCAGCAGTTGTATAGTGAAACCCCAAGAGGGTGATTTTCTTATATTAACATATCTGAGAAATCCTTTCTGGGTTATCTTGGGTTACCATCATAGAGCCCAGATCTATAATCTTGGCATCATCAGATCTCAAAATTTCCATAAATATGCATTTTCATTTTCATCCTGCAGTCATATATTCATTTTTTGCTGAAGGGACAACGCAGTATTTTCTTCCAGCAGCGCTCCAGTTATGCAGTGCCTACTTTGGCATCTTTCCAGGGTCATTCTAGGACATCTCTTTGGCTTGATTACCTCATATTTTGTACACTATTGTAACTAAATATTCTCCTATGAATAAAATGGCTTAGCTATTCTGTCTATATCTATGTTGATCATAAACTTACATGTACATTTTATGTGTTACAAATATTATGTTTGTGTATCAATACATTATTCCATTTGGGATATTACATTCCATTCATGGCTTCAATTGTGAAATTCCCAAGGTTTAAAGTATATATTATATGACCCACTGACTCACCAATGCTCCTCTATAAGCGACTAATTGTGTTGCAGTGCCAATACCTCCATGCAAGGCTACACTATAGTGCACTTCCCGACACTCAAGGGTGCGTTGGTCACCTCGGAGCGAAATCATCATTGTTTGTAGAATATACACATGGTCAATGCCTTATAAAAGAGTCCATAGGTGTCATACTTTGAATCCAAGTGTCCATCCACCACCTCTGAACTCTGAAACATGTCTTGCCTATTATTAGAAATCCATTCAATGATAAACTACCATCAGTTTCCCTATAAATTGAGCACTCATCTAACTGCTAGGGAAGAATAATTTTGTGCAAAGTTATGTTGTTGGATTCTCATTTGATAAGAGAGTGGAAGTATTGATATGTTGCTGAGATGATTTTCGATGTGATGAGGCTAGAATGAAGTTGGAGCAGGTTGACGAAAAATCGATCCATTGGTTGTAATCTTCTCCTCCTACTCTTTTACTAAAGATATTTGTTCATTTTCTCAATAATTATGTATATATCTTGTGAAATGTATTCTTGATGATGTATGTATTCTCAAAACTAATCAGTTTGAATTGATTAAGATAAGTAGATACTTGTATGTTGTATGTTGTTTTTTGTAATTTGTCTTTGATTGCAGGAATCGATCTAGCAACTTGAGTTGGATTGAGAGCGACGGAAACAACGACAGAAGGAGAAGGAGAGCGAAAGTATCACAAGTAGGGTCCTTCAAATTCTGTGTATCTATTTATTTTAGAGAAAATAGTAGTTGTCTTTATTCTATTGTTCTGAGTAAAGAAACACCACACTCAGGGAATTTATTTTATCTGTAGATTAAAATTCTGTATAACAAATTGGAAAATCTGTTGGGGAGTATCCTATCATTCCTGGTGTTTCTGCCTCTGTTTATCTTCATCAGTAGCATCTACTTTCTTTTATCAATCATTTGAATGAAAAAATTGCATTAGAAGTGTGTTGAGTTTCTTGTTTCATAAACCTAGTTGTGCCCAATGCACTGTTGGTTAGGGTATAGTGCACTGCATTGGATTGTGTTCCATTCAGGGGTGCATTGCAATGCACTATCTCCCCTTAGAGGCTGTGTTTCCCCCTTAGCCAACCAAATTCAATCAAAAATTTTCATTGCTTTCAGCTTCAACCACTTGTTTTTTGTATTCTTAAATGTCTGATTACTCCTAGAGACCAGTAAACTTTCTTTTTCTTCCTCCTTTGAAAAGTAAATTTTTCAATGTTTCATTAGTTATTCTCTTTATCATTAGAAAATAAAATTCAAAGTACTTAATTTTTTCATTAGATCAATTCTTTTTTTCGAAAAGGAATTTTTTGTTTCATTCCTCGTTTCTTGTAGGAAAATTGTAGTTCCATTCTTCAATTTCCTAAGAGAAATTGTTGTTTCATTCCTCGTTTCTCAAAAGAAAACATTTGTTTGATTGATTTGTGCATATAGTTTCCTTTCATTCATTCACAATAAAGGGAGTTGAAAATAAAAACATGCATGTGCATCTAGAGAATTTTTGTGTTAGTTAGGAACAAGCTAAGGAAATCCGCATTCAGTTTGTGCTCTTTTTTGTATGCTCAAAACCAGATTGCTCTTTCCCCTTAGTAGCTAGGATTTTCATTGAAAAAGCTAAATTGAAAGTTTGTTTATCATTTAGTTTTCATTTTTAGGAATTTCCATTACATCACGCAGTGAACTCAAATAAAAAATTTTAAACAAGATCAACATAAAATTTACATTAATCAACCTAAGAAATAATTGTAACATTAACGATAAAATTTAGAAGGTCTAGGCTAGGGACGTGTTTCAGCGTCGTTAAATATAAAATTTTTCACTAACTTATCTGCGATACATTCCAAGTGTGATACCTCACTCCATGTACGTAAGTATATCAGAGTTCGTCCACGTACCTTCGGGTATATAGGGCGGTGTTCTAGTACGAAAAGTATAAGGGGTTGCTCTCATTAGGCGGTTTCGCATTAGACAGTGCTAATATGGATTTGGGCCTCCACATACCTTCGTGTATATTTGGGAGTACAGCTTTAGGTTTCTTACCATCCATAGGTAACTAATTCGGTCGCCTTGTAACTTGTGATACACCGAACACAGCATTCAGGGAGATTGCCTGCTTGTACTTCTTGGTTCACCAAGAGGTATTCTGTAGTTCAAAATTACTTGGTAAACCTTTTGCCTAGAATCACCCTTTTTTTGTTTATTTTTTTTTGTAATAAAATCAATCAGTCATTGTGGAAGAAGAGCATCCCTTTCCCCGTCATTCACATAGAATAGCACTTAAACCACCTTTACCACCATAAGCCATTTCTAGTTAGCGAAGGCGACATCGATCTACCGAAACTAGTACCATCAATACCTCTAGTGTGACATCATCATCACATATACCAGAGTCATCTCGAGTCGTTTCTACACATCCTGGTTCATCCACTGTCGTCGAAATGGAGTCCTCACAGCTACGTGTGGTCACGATCCATCCAATCAGTGAGATCATACCTCCCAAACCCAACATTTTTCAACTGGAAGTTGATCCAAATCCCATCATTCTTTTACAAGAACATCTAGATCCTGAAGTTGAAAAACAGGAATTTGTTCCTGTATCGGTTGCTCCACAGTCAATCGTAGCCATTGAGTCTCCCATATCGCACAATCAACCACCTGAAATATGTCTTGGGCCTAATGGAAAAATCCTTCCACCTGGTTTGATTTCGATTGAAGAAATACCACAAGACGAAACACCTTCAACTCCAACTCATTTTGGGGAGGAGCTTTATCTTTACAAGTATTTTCCTCAATCACCTTACACTTCTTCTTTTGATCCTATTTCAATTAGAGTTCCTGTAGATCCTATAGGGTATACATTGGGTTTTATGACCATGGCTAAGTCAACATCTCTGGTTGTACCATCTGTTATAGTTGCGACAACATCTACTGTTGCTACCCCGTTGATGTTTACCACATCACCAGAGTCACATCTATATGGTGGTCCTTTCGTCGCACCTAACCTTCTTTGGTGCTTCCTCAAACCCATGGACTTCACCCATGGCATCATCTGGTATTCTATCTGGTACATCTCTAATGATTACTAAATGGCTTGATCCTTTATATACATCTTTAGTTCAAAATCGAGTTGTTCCATCTGGGTATATTCCATCCAGTACAATCTCAACTGGAATCCCACCATTTGGACAACAATATATTCCATATTATTATACTCGTCATGTTGGGGGGAAACCTATGGTCACCCATTTTTCCAGCACTCCATCCTTTTATGGTCAACATAATGTTGGAATGATTGTTTGTCAGTGGCAGCCTATCTTGCATGTTCAACCACAAATGGTTGTGCATTCATATCAATCGATTCAGCTTGTTGCCCCCACATCTACTCCACTTGTTAATACTTCATTACCCCTGTTACAGGCTCATATTTTTGTACCTCAACCATCTCAGGCGGGCCCTTCAACCCAATACCCTCAAGTTTTGGGCCCTCAAACTCCAACCCCTTTGGTTGGTTTAAAACAACCACCTGTATCCTGAATTTTTCATTCACAAGCTAGATTACCCTATTATGGGATGTCACAGGTGCAACTGGGTCTTACCTATTCACAACCGGGTCCAAGCTATTCTAGTTTGGGCTATAATCTTGGTGGGTAGTCACCTTGGCAACCACAATCACAAATACCACAACAATCATTCCAACAACAAGTAGCTTACCCAGGTTTTGATCAATAGAATCCTCAAGCGTATGCTCATCAAAAAAACCCCTATCTATGTTACCAACAAAAAATTCCTTATGTTGGTGCTCAAAGGCCTGTTTCCCAAGCAATTCCATCATATCTTGGTTATGCTCAACCTGACTTAAATCGATAGTTACCCTTTGTTGCAACTTTAGAATTACCTGATTTAAATTGGCTTACCAACACTCTAATCATCTATGCTCCTTGGTGGCTAGTAATACACATAAATTACCCTCGAATATTCCTAAGTTCAATGCAAACCCTGGAGAATACTCGTCAACACATGTTACGACATATCATTTGTGATGTTCATCCAACTCCTTAAATGGTGACTCTATTCGACTGCATCTTTTCCAACGTAGGTGTTACACCATTTTTTTGGTCATCTAATCCATTGTTATTAGATGGACCCATGTACACCAAGTAAGACCAATTTTACCCCAAGTAAAATCGCATTCGCTATGAAAAATAACTTAGTAAACCGCCTTTATTAAGTTGTTTATGGTCTAAACAGGAAACCCCATGAGCAAATATTAAGTAAATCTACATTTTTTTTATTTTCCTCAAATAATAATTAATTAAACAACAGTTTGATTAATATTCCTGGTTATATTTAACCCAAAACAAGGAAATTAATTAGATAAATCACTATTTATCTTATTATTTCCTAAATATTAGTTATTTAAACCTTGTTTAAATAATATTATTTGTTAAATATAACTAAATCACCCATAAATAATTAAATAAATCGTTATTTATTTAATTATTACTGAACCACATCCTTAAAATAATAAATAAATGATTTATTTATCATTTTAAGGATGTGATTAAGTAATAATAAGTAGATAAATCATTATTTATCTTATTATTTCCTAAATATTAGTTATTTAAACCTTTTTTAAATATTATTCTTTGTTAAATATAACTAAATCACCCATAAATAATTAAATAAATCATTATTTATTGTAATATCCCTTTTTCAGGAACAACTACAGATTGGGAATAGTCTAAGTTATTACCAATGTGGAGCTACAGAAATATGTCTGATACAGATTTTAAAACACTTAACCTTCAGTTAAATATGCAGAAGCAACCTTATACAGCATTTTATGGGCAAAAAGCTGGGGAAAAGTGATGATTTTGGCCCTAAAATGTGTATATTCAGAGATCTGCGTAAAAATAATAGAAATTGTGGGAGTTTATTTTATATTAGGTCATGAGGGACCTATGCTCTAAATTTCAGCTCAAACAAATAATTCTAGCTAAGTTAAACAATTCCTCCTTCCCAAACTAGGCTTAAAAACCCTGATTTCCCATGGCTTAAATGATGCAGAAAGTTTTGAAGCTTTTACAGTGTGATTTTCTGAAGGGTTTAACTGAAATAATGATGGAACATCAGTATGAAAATTTCATAATATGATTCAATGGCTTGATATGAGAAAAAACAGATTTATACATGAAGAAAGGCCTCAAAGCTCAACAAAATTCTACAAGGAAATGCCCAATAAACTAGACAGCATAATATTCAGGAAGCTGAAGTAGTGTTTCATTATATTTTAGATCTAAAATATATCTGAATAGAAAATCATAGATCATAATGGGATCTATATGCAAAAAGAGCTTTTTAGTACATTCCCCTTGGGGATCTCAGCAGAAGATGAATAACAATGAATAGATCTGAGATCTACACCATAGATCTGTAGTAATATTTATAAATGTATAAGGAATATGATGCACAGTAGATCAGATATGAAATAGGACATGGATTGGTTGGCCAATCCACATATCACCTCAGTGAAGGAAAGGAGCCCTTTCACCGGAGATCTCCTCCAAACTGATGCAAAACCCATACTGCAAATCTGCCTGCAAAAAGGACATAGTTTCCTCAATGGACTACGTTGAAGAAGTGGAGCACACTTTGGCCTGATGCCAGGATAAGAATATGAAGCCCCAAAACAGCTATTCCACTCTTGCCAGTGATTTAGATGACTTCCCCACTGAAAAGATGCAATAGAACTCTTCAGATCTGAATAGATCTGATTCCACTTACTACAGCTCACAAGATAGCTCAACCCTCAACATGAGAAACACTGTAATGCAAGGTGAAGCTTGGAAAAAATTTTGGATAGTGGATCAATGCAGCACAATCTCCTCCAAGAGACCCTCAAGGAAGGAAAAGGAATTCCTAAACAGGAAATCCCTCTCTCTCTAGCTAAACAACCAAGAGAGTTTGAGTTGCTCAAGCAATCTCAAAATCGAAATGTCATCAACAACCTCTCCTTGATTCTTTCCCTTCCTTATATAAGATTAGGGTTTGCAAAACCCTAAACCACCTTCATCCATTTGTCCCTTTTCACATGGAGGACCTCCTCATAGGACTGTGTTGATCATCTAGGAGGTTCATTGTATCTGGACTGCTTTATGATTTGGTCCTATTAACCTAGTCAAATAGCTTGAACCTATTTCACATACAAGTGGATTTTATTGAGCAAGCCCTGATTTAACTCTATTCACATTGGGCATTGATTTATTCTCATGTTTAGGAGTTTTTTATTTGTTCTCCTTTACATTTTATTCATAAAACATAAAAATAAAATGACATTGAATATTCCTACTAGCTTGGGCTAGTTAGGAATATTACATTTATTTAATTATTACTCAACCATATCCTTAAAATGATAAATAAATCATTTATTTATTTATTTATTATTACTTAATCATATCCTTAAAATGATAAATAAATCATTTATTTATTTATTATTTACAAATAAGGGGGTTTGACTCAAGTCAAATTCATTTTCCCTCCAACAAATATAATAAAATATTCCATAAAAGTTGGATCTTGATTTGGTTAATAATATTTTAATTATGCACCAATATCTAGACTAACTCAATATTTTGTTATAAATAGAAGGGTTTTCCTATTCAGTTTTCACCTTATGTGGCCTAAAGATCACTCTGGATCTCAACTCTTGGTCTGGCTATTGATCCACCATCATAGCCATACTTTTCCATTTTTGTTTGGGTTTTCTACACCATCAAGAGAGAGGAATTCTAAATCTGAAGTGCTGAGGACTTACAAGAACCCATCCCATTGAGGAGAACTGGGAACAATCTCTTGTGTTTTCCTCCCAGGTGCCATTAATACAAAATTCATTTGATATATTCATGTCTTGTCTATTAGATGCATGGAGTAAATCTTATTTTTTCTACTGTTTAATGTCTTCTAATGCACAGATCTAGATTTTTGCGGCATTTATCTTGATCACCTAACTGTAGATCTAAAGATATTAGCAGTAATTTCTGTTGTTAGGGTTGTTTGTTATGTGCAGCTAAAGTGGTATTTTTTCGTACACTTGGAATTAAGATTCATACTAACAACTGGCGACTCCACACGGGTTTACGATTACGACCGCTGTCGTTTTTCTGATCCTTGCATATCCAGCTGCTTCAAACCCTAGGATTTCTCTTCAGCCCCTTGTTTTTTCTTTTCTTGATGTTGTTTTTAACCTATAAAACCCTAAAACAATAAAAATTTGTACTTCTGTGTGTTTTCGGACCTATTGCGCAGGTGACATACATCAGCCACAGCTGAGATAGCAACTTTTTCTAAAATCTGCCATCGAGAGTGCCGGAAGTGTAGGTCACACTTTTCAGCCCAAAACCTGTGACCTGGACCTCCAGGGCACACTTTACAGCCCAAAAAGTGCGACCTCTGCTGAAAACAGGTCAGAAACTATGACCTGGACTTTTTGCAGGGTTTTTTCTAAAAGTTTTCTGGGTTTGTCTGAGCCTCTGTTCAGGGTTTTCTGACCTCCGTCTCCGCCCGTTTTGGACCTGTACTTGTTCTGTTTTACTCAACTAAGTGGGAACCTAGCCCCCTAGGGCTTCATTACCCTCCACTTTTTGTGGAAGAGTTTTTGCTGTTGCAAGTTGTCTGAAATTTCAGAATCTTCAACCATTTTTCAGTTCTGATACCTCACCTTCAGATCCTCTTCAAATCAGATTTTTATCCATCCAAATCACCTCATCTACCTTTTTTTTGGTTTTCCTTTATGGTTCACTCCATTTCCCTCCAGGAGATAGCCTTTCGCCACCTTTTTTACAGCAATTTTTCCTCTGATTTGTTGTTGTTTTTTTGCACCACTTTCCAGCAGATTTTGTCTTTTAGATCCCTGTCCCTCTTGACCTTATATCTATTAGCCTTTTTAGTGTGTTTTGATTATTTTTTTACTCACCTATATACTATTTGTTGAGAGACCCGCCTCCTTGGGTTTAGATTATTGCATTATTAGCTGTTTATTTTCTATTTTTACAGGCCTATATACTGTCATTTGCAAGTTTATACAACAACACTTTTTATTTTTCTCTACAAACGTCTGGGTTTAAAAATTAAAATTTACACACTTTTACACACACACCCTCAGTGAAAAAGGGCTTGGTTAACACCGCCAAGAAAAGACTCTAAAACATTGAAATCAATTGATCCTGCACCTCTCTTCGCTTGTTTCGACATTGTAATCAGTCGATCCTGCACCTCCTTGCCCTTGTTGGTCTCTTTTTCCTTTGTGTTGTGTTTGTTTCAACACCATTGTGCCACCAAGGAATTTATCCCGGAGACTTCTTGGCCTTCATCCTCAGTTTTTGATAGGACAACTCACTCCTCCGCGTAGGGTTCAAGTTAGTCCTTCACCAAGTACACCGACTCTTCTTCTAGTCTTTTGGGTTCTCCTTCTCATTCCGCCTTCAGTTCTCCCCCTAACACCTTCACTATGTCTGGTACAGGACCTAATACTGGTGGTAACTCCATCCCTCCCGCCAGGAATACCACTAGTGGGACCACAACGGACATTACCCTGGCTACACCCTTGCTCCCTTTCATGGCAGGCCTTAGCCTCCCTGACTTCGACCAGTTGATAAACGACCCTATACACCATGACACTAGTTGGCCTGCTATGCCAACAGAGCTCCCTTCAGACATCCCAAATTTTGAAGGTCTTGTTGGACAAGATCCTTCAAATCATGTTCGATCTTTCCACATGTGGTGTTCGTCTAATTCCATTACCGATGACTCTGTCCGTCTTCAGTTGTTCCAATGAATGCTTACTGGTGAAGCTTCTAAGTGGTATGTTGATCAGGCCCCTTCCTCTCATACCACCTTTGTAACCTTGCTCGAGCATTTTTGTCTTATTTCGAGTTTCCCCTTTGTTACGACACTAGTACGGAGCTCTTGACCTCTTTTAGTCAATCGTCTGTGACCCGCCTATCTGACCATGTTCAGGAATGGCGGAGAAGAAGGAGCCTCTGTTGAGCCCCACCTTCAAAGACCGTGTCTACATTTATTGGTTCCTTAGGACTCTCTTTCCACCTATCAGGAAAGACGTCGCATCGCACTTTCCTCAAACCGAAGAAGCCGCTCTCCAAATTGCATTAAAATATGACCTGTTCTATGCTTATTCGAGTTATGTTTATAGCGTTTTACCTGATCTTCCCAGACCTAGTGGTGCCAACGCACCGGGGGCATCTCACGCAGCCAACGGTATCATTGGAGCTCTCTTTAATCTGTATGCTCAACCTCCCATGGGCTATGGTTTTCCTCAGGGAGAGGCCAGCACCTCCTGCAATTTTCCCCCTCCCAGTAGCATGTATCTAGGATATGGCATGCCTCCCCTTTTTTCCCAACCTCCTGTTTACCACACTACTACCCAACCTCCTTTTTATCTGTATCCACAACCTGGTGCTCTATCTCCTCTAGCATTAGCACCTCCTCTCCCTTGCCTTCTCAACCCATGCAACAGCAACCACCACCCCCTCAGGGATAGGTGTATGCACAGCAGGGCACAATTAATCCTCCTCCCTCAAAAAGGAAGAGGAAAGGCACTCAAAATCAAGATTCCCCTAGTAATTCTAGACCTAACCAAGGTAATGCTCCTAACACTACGAACCAGCAACAGGGCACTCAGCCCAAGCAGGACAGGCCTATTCGCATGAATAAGCCCTGTTCTTTTTGTGGTGTTTATGGTCATTACACACATGATTGTCCTCTTTTGCCATAGATGCGACAGCTATGGGAGTCTCAAGCAACTTTGAGAGGACAACAAGCTATTCCTTCCTTTCCTCCTAGTCCTGCACCTAGCCAACCGGCTGTGCTTACTGATCCTTTCCCTCAGCAAGGATTTGTGGCTACCCAACCACCTGAAGGTCAGGTGGCCACTCAACCTCCCCCATCTAGTTCCCCCGATTACTAGATTTTCATGATGTCCTTTAATCAGCCTGTTGACGAGAAAATCTGTCCGGCCAACAGCAGAGGATCTCCCCGGTAAAAGGTCCCAATTAGACCTTGAACCGTTTGGAATAGGGATCTCATCCGGGGTGTGGGTCCGGCTACCACTGATTTATCCTTTGCTTTGGGTCTCACTTAAACTCTATAAAACAGTGGATACACACCTAATCAACTCATACAAGACATATGATTGATGCATTAAACACGTATATAACACTATGCGTAGCGAGAAAATTAATAAAGCATACACGCCGAAGGAGGTGTTGTTAGCAACACATCTTTGGGGTTATGCTTGTGAGGTATTCTGACCACAAAAGAAATAGTTCTTTATGGCGAGATGCCCCTTTACTTCCTGAAAGATAAAACGAAATGCTAATAAACAAGGTCATTAACATCCATTAAGAGAGCAATGAAAAATTGAACATCATTAACACCAACATAGATAGCCGTGATGCATAAATGATGCCATTAAGAGTGCAGCTTCATTAATCATAGGATATTTGAAACTGTATAAGAAATACACATAGTGTTCGCACATCCAAACACATCAGATCCAACAAATGGGTTTCTTCAAAATGCTTGTATTCATGTTTCAATGTGTAATCCTCTGGTAATACAATATATTCAACTCGAGTCCCAAACCAAATATCCATTTACAATCTTCCGAAGGAGTATTTATCATACAAAACCTGCCCTTTGGGCTTCCTTGACCTTTCATCTTCCTGACCGTTGGGCTGCCTTGCGACCCAGTCTTTTCTACGACCTGCGACCTGAGTTGTTGTTGCGACCTGCGCCCTGACTGTTGTTGCGACCTGCGACCTGACTGTTGTTGTGACCTGCGACCTGACTGTTGTTGCGACCTGCAACCTGACTGGGTCGTGGGGTCGCAGGTTGTAAGAAAATGTCCAAGGTGCGACCTTGCGACCTTGCGACTAGGTCGCTGGGTCGCGGGGTCGCAAAAGGCGGAAAAACCGAAGATATGAGACCTTGCGACTGGGTCGCTGGGTCGCGGGGTCGTAAAATGTGGAAAAAATGAAGATATGCGACCTTGCAACCTTGCAACTAGGTCACTGGGTCGCAGGGTCGCAAAAGGTGGAAAGACCGAAGATATGCGGCCTTGCGACCTGCAGATGTGCGACCTGCGACCCCTACAGATCTGCGACTTGTAGCCTTCTTTTGGTGGATGTGGCCAGGTGCTCTCGAACTTAGAGTGCTTTCTTCGGAGACTCATGAGGATGTACTTGTTTTGAAACGGCCCCGCTGTTTGTTGGGGAAAACCTTTGCTCTTTGTGCAAACCCAAAGGTCCTTCCCCTGTGTGGTCAAGACTTTGTCATCAGAGATAATGGCATGTGTAGGCTTTCTCTGTGCCCTTTCTTTGACAGGATCATCATCTTCCCCACGCACAAGGTTCTCTTTAAGTCTCAGATTAAATTGCTTGATAGGCACGAGCTTCTTCATTCACGTTCTCAGCGTTCGCCGCAGGTATTCATGCTCATCATTTTTTCATTCATTAGAGGAGAAATACTTGCCATATTCAATCGGATAATCTCAGGTATCTTGACTGAGGAGGACTGCGACCTCACTTACAATCCTACGCCATTCATACCACAAAATATTTGCATCTGCGTTGCATTTTGTTTTGAGGTGGTGTAACAGCACAATATTTCTTCAATGGTAGGCGTGGCCTTCATGTATGGACATGTCCCTCTATCATATGATCTGGTTGCAATTGGAGGAAGACGCGAGTTTTGACAGACCATGGGCAGGGTTGATGAGGCATTTCCACGAGATTCTTCTCCTCCTGGTTGCAGCACATTATCCATTATTGCAACATTTTTCTTCATTTTAGACAGTCGGATCATCATCGTAGTGCACTCAGATTGCGACCTTGTCTGTGGAGTCCAAGGCTGTGAGCGCTGCAGGGCTTCTTCGATAGGCTCACTGTTCGAATGGTGGATGTTTTAATTCATACGCTACGGCAGCTGCTGAGTCTTTTACAGATGCCGATAAATTTTAACACATCCTAAACTGATATATCCTGAAGGCCACCATCTGCTTTGACATTCGAGAATGCTTGGGATTTCTGTAGGAGAGGACGCATTGAAAAAGCCCCTCCCGATGTGGAGCGTATGCCTGGCAGAATGACAGAATGTGCCTTGATTATACGTGGCGAAACTACCATGGAAAAATCCTGTGTGAGACGATGTCTGGTAAAAGACAAAGCCATGGGGAAAAGGCTTGAGGAGACCAAACTGTCATAATGAGGAATCAGAGATTAAATATCAACGTTGTGCTCATTCAAATGAGCGTTTTGCTTTTCCTTGCGGATCTGTATCCTACAGCGATGACAGAGCAGCTGAATTCGTGTGCATGCATTCAGGATGGGATTATGTTGCCATTTTTTCACGTTGTCCCAGCTAACTCCACGCTAGATGATGACAATTACTACCTGTCCCCACTAAAATGTTGGTCAGTGACACGGTTCATGCATGGAGAAGAAGGCGGTTACTAAATATCATAATTGCATTCTGGGGAGGCGCTGAACGTAATGCTTGGCACTGGAAACTTTCCTGCCGAAGGTGAAAAACGATGGTGTGGTTATAAGCTGGGTCGAACACAACTTTCACACATGGCGGGGACTGCTTCATGCGTGCTGTGCTTGCGCTTCCCATAATAGAAATCCAACGTAGAACAAGAAACAATGATACCATTGTTTAATCCTTCTATTCACAAGTTTGGGCAACTGTTGATCAATCCGCATGTCATGGTAACGCCACTAAACACAACGTTCTCGCACTGCTAAAAACCCGGTTGTGGATTGTCACCTGTCGCGCCATAGTTATCACAGCATGCCACTGCAGGTTTCGTTCTACCATATATATGCTCCATATTTTTAAATACAAACTTTGACTATTATATTATATCCGTTCTGACGTTCACCGCAGTTTGAAACCCCATGTTGACATGCCTGCTTAATAGATCCGTGGTGTATCCATAAGAGATTGGTGACAGCACACCATCTCTGTTGACCATACACGTGTCCACGTCGCTCTGCAGTTTGGCTCCATACAACGTTTGGCTCCATGCAACACGTTTTCACATAGTTTTAAAATTTCGGCATGTATGCTTTTGCTCGGCGGTCTCATATGGTTTTGAAATCATATGCTCCAAATGCTCGAACACAATTCTTGACTGCTACGTACGTAAGTTGGAACCCTGTCATCGAACCTTTGTGCCGCTCCACGTTTTAAACAATAAAACCTGACCGTTAGATATTCACCCAACACATAGGCTTCGGCGTGGAAAAATTTATGTCCATATATAAGTCTTTGGCTCCATGCAACGTAATCGTTGGTTTCATTCGGCCATTTTAAACGTAAATTTGACCACCTTACATATCTACCTCAAAGGTTGTAGCATAGATTGGAACGTGCCATTGAATGTTTGACTTTATGTAATGTGTCCAAGCATGAGTGCGCCACGTTTCCAACGCACTAAATTCATCACGTTATTATGGGCTTGTTACAACAATCTGCTTCATGCTTTAAACATAACTTTGAAAACTCCATCATAAAAATATTCGTGCTCAATTGCAATGGGTTTTCATATGGTTCTAATATGTTTTCTAATACGGCCTTAAAAACATATGTTAGCGCCTTGTATTGGATATATGGATGCGCGCCCACTTAAAAAGTTTCCCCATAGTTTTTGGTTCCACAATCTCTGGTGGTTTTGAAACCACATGTTTTCGAACCTAGTCTTAATTCGATGATTTTCTTTACCTAAAAATATGAAGGCTTCTTGTTTTGAAAGATCGAGAGTCGAAAAATGCTACTCAAGCCACATTGATGGCCCTTTTAATATTGAGCCTTTCTGCCTTGTAGTTCTAGAGACTATTTGCATATGCATCAATGCGCCTGGCTACCAAAAGGTGCATGCGTTTAAACATCACCTTTTAGGTTCAATTTGAAGTTCTCCATCCCTTATGGTCCCACATAGACAAACTTTATGGATATGAAAGAGCAAGGATACCAGGGTTTTAATGCCATTTCCTTGCTTCACGTTGTACTCCTTGCAGCATAAATAATTTCACACCATGTAGCTTAGGATTCATAAATGTTGCTTCTGAAAGATGCGCTCACATATTTGAAAACTCTGCCTTGGGCTTACCACACCAACATGTGTGCTTTCGCACTGCTACCTGACATGAAAACACCTTGACTGAGATTGTTGTTCAATGTGAGTCTTCTGATTCCACTTTGTTCACCGGGCTATACTTTGGGCTAGACTGGTCGGGGTGGTGAAATATGTCCCTTTGCGTGCGCCCATCGACATTTAGATGGCATGGTGCAAGATCTGGACATTTCCAAACGGAGCGCTTTTAAGCATCTGGTGCGCACTAGTGAAGAAAGCTTTTGCATCAGTGACATAGAAGGTTCTCTCTGATCAACATGTATCACACTATCCCCCTTTTAACAGTACTGATCGTTTGCTCCTGCTCCTCCCCTGTTCCGCAACTTTGACCTCATCGTTGAGCCCAATTTTATTTCCCTTGATGTCGTGACACGACTGAGGAGTTTGTCACCCATGGGGTCAACCTCCGTGGAATATTACAACATCATAATTACTCTTCAATAATGATAACCACAGATAAAACACATGAAACTAACAAGCTTAAGAGAAGTATTCAAACAATGTGCTTAATGACCTACAGTAGGAGGGCTTTTACTCGTCAATACACAAAAGGTTTTCATTCAAACATATGCATGGCAATCTCATTACACATGGTGCGACTGCGGTAAGAATGTTCGAGCGTACGCTAGATGACCCCTCCCACATATGGCGTGATTGTAGCGACAACATCAATTCATGGTGATGAGAAAACTCGTGAGGGGTTGGGGATAGGTCGGCGGGATGTCGTTGACTGGAGGTTAGGTGAAAGACTTTAACGCCTAGGCGAGCAGTGGGGGAACCCGAAATTTTAAATATACCCAAAATTTTGGGTGGTGTTGTAGCGGCTACAACACAGCATTATGAACCTCCTTCTCCTGTCCCTTTACCTTTAGATGGTACTCATGACCCTCGTGATCCTCCAGCCGCCACCTCCAAACCTTATCTTGCTTTGACCCTGGTTCAACCCGTCTCTCTGATTCCTCCCACTGCAACAGTGCCTCAATCACCTCAACTAGAACCTTTTTCCATTGTGACTGTTTCGGGTAAGAAGGGAAAAGCTCGCAAGGGGGCACCAAAGGACAAGTACCCCCTTTCCATGTTCACGCATTCTGCTTCAAATCTTTCTACTCCCATTGGCATCCCTCCTCCCGATGCCAACATGATGGAGCCTTCAGCCACCTTTTGCTACTTATCATCATCCATAAGACCCTCGATGCAAGCCCACATGGAGACTTCCCCTGATGAACCGCTTGACCTCCCCCAACGATCACCCCGGACTCAGCATCGATATATCCTTTATCTTCTTATTCTTCGGTCATCCCCCATGACATTGCGCATGTGCGCCTTTCTTCACATGATGATGAGTCAGGTAGCTCTACCGCAGCAAGTGGTCTCCCTTCCTCTATTCAACCCATATTTCACTCTGATGAAGACATTATGGAAGCACTGACCAATCCTGACTTTCCATGGAATGATATGCACCACCATGTGTACTTACTCCCACAACAGTCCCATGACCAATATGTTGTGGAAACTAAAGACTTCATTCCTAACGAAGTCGATTGGTTTAGAAATCCCATCCCTGCACCTGATGCATTCAAAGAAGGAAATATGGCCAATATCTCTCCTACCATTAAAATTGACATTTCTAACAAACCAGGGGTTGAAGAAAATATCACTTTGGGAGCCCATTGCACCCCAGAAAAGGTTGAAGCTTACACCAAGATATTCAAATAATTCCACGATATTTTCGCCTGGTCCTATTCAGAAATGCCCGGACTTAATCGTGCCATTGTCAAACACCATATCGATACATGGCTTGATGCCAATCCTGACCGTCAAAAGATGAGACCCATTAAGCCTTCCAGACAAGAAGTTGTCAATGCTAAAATCGATAAGCTCAAACAGGATGGTTTTATATATCCCATTGAATACACCACTTGGGTGTCCAATCTGGTTCCCGTTCTCAAGAAACAAGGCACCATCTATGTCTGCACTGACTTTCGTGATCTGAACAAAGCTTGTCCCAAAGACAACTTCCCCACACCATTCGTTGAAAAAATCATTGATGAGTGTGTGGGGCACAAGGTTTTATCCTTTATGTATGGTTTCTTTGGATACAACCAAATTGTTATCCATCGTGCTGATCAAATCAAAACTGCATTCATTAGTCTGTGGGGAACCTTTGCCTATCGAGTCATGCCATTTGGCCTTAAAAACGCAGGAGCCACTTTTCAGTGGGAAATGTCTTACTGTTTCCATGACCTAGCTCATATTATCCTTGCTTATTTAGATGACCTTACCGCACGTTCTAAACATCGAGCACTGCACCTTCACAATCTGTGGACCGTCTTTCTCCTATGTCGCAAGTATAATATCTGCCTTAACCCGCTGAAGTGTGTCTTTTGTGTGCCCGCTGGCCGTATTTTAGGCTTCATTGTGTCTAAAGATGGTATCACCCTTGACCCATTAAAAGTTCAAGCCATCCTTGAGCTTCCTATCCCCTGCACTTTATGCCAATTACAAAGCCTCCAAGGTAAAGCTAATTTCCTTCGTCGGTTCGTACCTGACTATGCCACCATTGCACATGGGTTCCTTAGACTTCTCTGCTCCAATATCCCTTTTGTATGGGATGCCTATGCTCAAAATTATTTTGATGCCATGAAGCATGCTCTCACATCCGCTCCCTCAATTTCTCCCCCTGACTTTGATAGGGATTTCATCCTGTATATCTTCGCTTCCACCCAATCGTTCGCTGGAGTCCTTATTCAGGAAGATGACAATGAAATTGAGCATGTTATCTATTATTTCAGTAAGAACTTGGTGGGACCTCTTGTATCCTACTCACACGAAGATAAATTAGCACTGGCTTTCGTGTTCTTGGTCCAAAAACTTCGTCATTACATCCTCATGCGTTCCACCAAGGTCGTGACTAATTCCAACCCCATGTAATTCCTATTGAGTTGTCAAATCATCAATGGGAAGTAAGCCTGTTGGATCGTGATCCTCCAGGAATTCAATCTTGAATTTGTCACACCAAAAAGTAAGAAAGGTTTAGCCCTCGTTGAACTCATTTCCAAACTACCTATAGGTACACAGGATCTTCCAATTAATGATAATTTCCCTGATGAACACTTATTTTCCATTACCACCGATGACCCCTGGTATGGGGACATCCTCACTTATTTTTGAACTCAAAATTTTTCCCTCCATCTTGACCGTGATGCTCAATGACGTATCCGACACCAGGCCCCCCGCTACCTTCTTATCGGTGATGACATTTATCATCGTGGTGTATATTTTTTCCTTCGTCATTTCCTCACACACGCTGAAGCAGAACAAGTCCTCAATGCCTGTCATAGTGGTGCTTGCGGTGGCCACCTCTCTAGTCTGGCCACTGCCCCGAAAATTATGCGCGTTGGGTATTTTTGGCCTTCTCTTTTTGGTGCTTGCATTGAGGCAGTCAAGCACTGTCCCAATTGCCAGCATTTTTCCCCCAAGGCACGAGCCCCTCTAGCTCCCCTCCATCATGTCATCTCCGCTGGCCCCTTCTACAAGTGGGCCATATACTTTATGGAGTGTCGACCGTCATCAGCTGGTAACCATAAGTATATCATCGTGGCGGTTGACTATTTCACTAAATGGGCTGAGGCCATGCCAACGTTTAACAACACAGCAGCTACCGCAGCCCTATTTTTTTTTAACCATGTGATCGCTCGATTCAGAGTTCCGAAAAAATTGGTCTTCGACCATGGCTAACATTTTGAAGATGAGATATGGAGTGAGCTATCCTCACTATTGGGTTTTGAGCACCAATATTCCTCCTCTTATTACCCCCAAGGTAATGGTCAAGTTGAAGAAGTCAATAAAATTCTTAAACCATACTTCAATGGACGGTGGATAAGCACAAAACCAACTGGCACCATATGCTCTTCCCTACTTTTTGGGCCTATAGAACTTCTGTTAAAACCGCCACCGAGTTCACTCCTTTCCACCTTGTTTTTGGAGAGGAGGCAGTCTTACCGATCGAGTGTGAAATCCCTTCCCTTCATCTAGCCATCAAGCTTCTCCCTGACACCCAACCTTTATAACAGAGCCTTATCATGCTTGAAAATTCTTTTGAAGATCGTCGTGTTGCATTGCAAACCATTGAGGAGGCTAAGAAACACACCAAATCTCAATATGACCGAAAAGTCCAACCTCGTACTTTTCACGAAGGTGATCTTGTTCTAGTGTATGACCAGGCCCATGATGTCCTTGGTCATGGGAATTTTGACTCATTATGGCTAGGACCTTACATTATCAGTAAGGATTTAGGTAAGGGAGCATATCTATTAGAGGAATTCGAAGGCCATCCCCTTCCCAATCCTTGCAATGCACTCTATCTAAAGAAATATTACCCTTAACATTTCCTTCCGGCAACGCATGTTTTATTTTCTTTAGATAGCTAGCCCATGCTTTTTAGTGATGTGATACGTCACCAGGACACATTTTGGCCAAGAAGCGTCACTTCACCCTCCTCTAAAAATCTAATTTCTTCACTTGCAACACTCGTACTGGGGGCACCACTTTGCCTCCATACCTGTCCACGCTCGGGTCAAATTTCTTCGTGAGTTACCATCTTGTACTCACGTTTTTATGGTCCCCATTGGACCTTTTCTGTGTGGTAGCACCATCGAGTCACCCTTGTTTAGAGCATCTGAGTTGAGTCATCATTGCATTTATGGAGTCTATCCCAGGTCCCTTTGCATCCCGCTATAGTCCTCCATCATTCATCGCTTGGTCCCTCTCTCGTGTTGCACATTATGGCCTTCAGTCCCACTGTCTCCTATCCCTCATGATGTTGTGTCAGTCACTACCAAGTCATCCTTGCCCTTTATGCTCTAACAAGGGAAGTCGTCCGTTCGCTACTCATTTCCCCCCCATTTCATCATCATCATTGGTGTCACTCTATCATTCACTCTACTTTTTTCTCTCGTGCCTTAGTTGAGCATCCCTTACTACCTCACCTATGGCGGACCTCCTTTTGTCGACATCAGCTCATTCATTCTAGAAGACAGGTCTAGAGGGAAGTGTACCTTGGTTCCAACTTTCATCCTGTTCGGTGCCTCGGATCAGGAAAAGGGACTCATTATTGCCCTTTTACTTGATTGTTTCTCAGCTCCAGCTCCTTTCATCATGTTCGAGATCCGTATAATTGATGGTTTAGTGATGCAGCAGCTGACATCGGTAATTCTTGGTTGTGTGTGAGATGTCTCAGCCCTCATGAGGGGGTAGCCCCCCACACACTCGGATGGCGTCTTCATCACAACCTTCGATGCAGCTCCATACATTTGATGATGTCGGCCTCATTCGCTTGCAGCACCTTTTTGTTTGCATGTATCAGTTAGATTTTTAGAGCCCTTTCCTGTGTTTAGGGGCATCTGGGTTGCATTTATATCTCATGTACTCAGATATTATTTTAGAAATTTGAATAACTGAGATATTATTCACCGAGATTCTCCTAATCACACACTATTTTAGCTTCATGCATAATACAGAATCTCTTCTACCATTGATCATCACATGCGGAAATAAAATCAAGTGCATGCATACATTAAAACCACAAACAATCACACATATGAACACAGTATTTAATGGGAAAGCTTAAAGCTGAAAACCCCAACTATCTGTATATTATATGTCATGGAGATCATGTAACAATCATAGTACAAAAACTCCTCACAAGCTCTCATGCACACCCTCAATTTCTACACACTATCAAGCTAGATCTAGCAAAGCTCATGCTCCAACCCTTAGCCACTTGATAGCCAGCCTCTATTGCATTTTCAAAGCTATGGGATGGCTTCATTAAATAGATAACCACCTGGCCTGAACTGCGCAATCCTCATGGGCTTACTCCACCTATCTGTGTGTTGCAAATAGCAACAGTATAGTCACAACTGATAGTTAACCTACTCTTTCACCTATTTCTGCACTGGTCTCCACTGAAACTGTCCATGCAATGAAGTTAACTGATGCATTCTTTAGTTGATTAATGAGTTTATAATTAGTGAATTAATTAATAATTAATTCACACCACTCTCACTAATTGTATCAATTAGTTAAGCTGAATACAAATAGCTCAACTATGTTTAGATTAGTTAAACTGAATACAACTCCACTAACTTCCTCAATCAACTCCACCAAACTCTGTCACATGAGTTCTAACTAAATTATCCATGCAATAGCTCCACATAACCCTCAGGAATAGCGTAATTCCTTCTGTCAGCTCCTGTGCCACATCTGTGCACTTAACTGAAGTGCTCCAAGAGAATAAGATAATGTTTAGAGTCTAAATATTATTAAGAGCTAATAATATTTGACATCCCTATTTTTAGACTGGAAATCTAAAAATAGATTCCGCCCAGTATGTCTAAAAATAGAAGTCCATCTATTTTTCCAACTTGACCAACCCTCCACAAATAGCATCCTGCAACTCATAGAATCTTGATCCACATGTCTAAAAATAGACTTTGCGCCAAAAATAGCCTGCGGGCACACTTAGTGAAGGCGACTCCTTTCCACTAAGCTCATCATCTTGTTGCAATCTCAACAATTATTGTACAAGTCCTGGTTGTTATCCCAGGCACAGTATGTATGTGGGATTCATTATCATGTTATTTATCTGACTCATTTTTATGCCAGCATATCCTATATTATGTCATCCCGTGGTTTTCCGGATGCCTTATTGTTTGTGCTATTGCCTCGTCGGGCATAGGTATGCCTCCCCTGCCGCCTATAGCAGGTACTCACTTATAAAAGAGACTTGTCGCACCTGCAAGTCACCTCCTCAGGGTCTAGTCCTTTCAGCACTTTGGTCTACCTTACACTCCTCTCTCTTTGACTTCCCCTTTGATGTCTAGTGATTGAGTTCTTACAATGTACTTCAGTCATACGATTAGCTCCTAACACTCGCACGCTAGGGGGAAATATGTTACACCATTTTTTTGGTCATCTAATCCCTTGTTATTAGATGGACCCAAGTACACCAAGTAAGACCAATTTTACCCCAAGTAAAATCGCATTCACTATGAAAAATAACTTAGTAAACCACCTTTATTAATTTTTTTATGGTCTAAACAGGAAACCCCATGAGGAAATATTAAGTAACTCTATATTTGTTTGATTTTCTTCAAAGAATAATTAATTAAACAGCAGTTTGATTAATATTCCTAGTTATATTTAACACAAAACAAGGAAATTAATTAGATAAATCATTATTTATCTTATTATTTCCTAAAGATTATTTATTTAAACCTTGTTTAAATAATATTCTTTATTAAATATAACTAAATCACCCAAAAATAATTAAATAAATCATTATTTATTTAATTATTACTCAACCATATCCTTAAAATGATAAATAAATCATTTATTTATTTATTATTACCTAATCACATCCTTAAAATGATAAATAAATCATTTATTTATTTATTATTTACAAATAAGGGGGTTTGACTCAAGTCAAATTCCTTTTCCCTCCAAAAAAATATAATAAAATATTCCATAAAAGCTGGATCTTGATTTGGTTAATAATATTTTAATTATGCACAAATATCTAGACTAACTCAATATTTTGTTATAAATAGAAGGGTTTTCCCATTCATTTGTCACCTTTTGTTGCCTAAAGATCACTTTGGATCTCAACTCTTGGTCTGGCTATTGATCCAGCATCATAGCCATACTTTTCCATTTTTGTTTGGGTTTTCTACACCATCAAGAGAGAGGAATTCTAAATCTGAAGTGCTGAGGACTTACAAGAACCCATCCCATTAAGGAGAACCGGGAACACCCTCTCGTGTTTTCTTCCCAAGTGCCATTAATACAAAATGCATTTGATATATTCTTGTCTTGTCTATTGGATGCATGGAGTAAATCTTATTTTTTCTATTGTTTAATGTCTTCTAATGCACATATCTAGATTTTTGCAGCATTTATCTTGATCACCTAACTGCAGATCTGAAGATATTAGCAGTCATTTCTGTTGTTAGGGTTGTTTTTTATGTGCAGCTAAAGTGGTATTTTTTCGTACACTTGGAATTAAGATTCATACTAATAGTAGGCTCACTAGTCCGCCTGCGAAGTGGTACATTGAGTTACCACGAGCTTCATTTGATAATTTCACTGCCTTAGCTACTACCTTTTTGACTCATTTCTAGTTACCCATATGATATGAAACTGTAACGAAACTCCTGACCAATTTTAAACAGACTAATGCTACTCAAATTTCTGATCATATTCATGAGTGGCGTTGTCATTGTAGAATGGTCAAAAAATTTGTTCCTGATCATCTCCTTTCTGAGTGGTTCATTAAGTCCTTTCTTCCATATATCACCAAGGATGTGGCTAAGGGTGGCATCATCACTGAAGAGCAGGTCATTTCTCATGCCCAGTACTTAGATTTGATTTATACTCAGTCTGGCATTCTCTATGAGAAAATTCTCAACGCACCGCGATCTAATTTTATTGTTCCTCGTCCATATAAGGAATCTCATGCCGACGACGGTATGATCGATATTGCCAACATACATCACTCTACTGCATATGATCCTGCACCTTCTTCTGAAATTCATGTCATGTCATCTGACAAAGGAAAAAGTGACAAGCAACCCAGAAGTAAGAAAGAGGGGAAAGCAAAGAAAAAACAATATTGAACCCGCAGGAATGATGATCTGATCAACAATATGGAAACAATCAGAAACCTCGTTACCCTTGCATAGTATGTAATGAGGAGCACTTTGTTCGAGACTTACCTCACAACACTGAAGTCTCAAAAATTCTTAAGACCTTGAATGCATCTGTTGTGTTGACAGATCCATTTCTGAATCCAAAAAAAAAAATGGTTTCTATGGATCTGGCTTCTAGTTCCCAAGTTATTATGCTATCTTCAACAAATCCAAAAATGGATGTTCTAGTGTCAACGCAAAATAAAGATTACGATATTCATGCTACTAATCAACCTACTACTTCGAATCCTTCCACGGAATCTATTCCGCCAGCTGCTATTCTTAAGTTAACAATAAAGCCACCAAAGGGAGTTGTCCATAAATCGACATTCAATCCTCAAGCCCGAGCTACTAAAAATTATAATATCGTTGAATATTTGGCTCAATCCCCTTCAGCTATGTCGACGCTTGAGGTACTTCAAAATAGTCCCTCCTAGAAGCAGGCTTTGTTGTCGGAAATTGGTGGAATCGATCTAACAGATTCAAATCTTGTAGTCTTTAATCATACGGGATATCATGTGCCACAATTACCAGCATAATTGGCATTCTCCATCCAAGTAAATGTTCTCAATCACCTCATTCATTGTACTATTATTAATGAGGGATCATATACTTGAATTATGTATCTAAACTGCTGGAAGTCACTTGGATCGACACGCCTATCTCAATCGCCTACAACGTTCAAAGCTTTTTATGGTCATACATATAAGCCTTGCTGTATCATCAATAACATGCATGTCAAACAAGGGGGAAAACTGTAACTGTTGAAGTTGAGGTCATTGATGGACCCCTTGACTACAACATTTTACTCGGAAGTACATGGGTTTACGCTATGACTGCGATCATCTCTACTTATTTTAAAATGATCACCTTTCCTCATAAAGGTGTTATTACAGTCATAAATCAATTCTCCTTCTTTGCCTCTAGTTCCCAGGTAACTACAAATGTTCCGTTATTTCACGCACCCCAGCTAGCACTTCAAAACATTGGGGTAGGAATCTTAAAGGATTCTTCCCTAATGGGCACCTTTGCATTTCTGCCACCTACAACGTCAGCAGAAATTTCAAGAATAAAGACTTGTTGCATGATATATTCCACTCCATCTAGCTTAAGGAAGATTACCAATAATTTTGAAGTTGTTACGTTGGATGAATTCTTACTGCCCAACCCAATTGAGATGGCATAGCAATCAATCTACATGGCTTAGGCAGCGAATCCAAAATCATCGTCGCTGATCGTTTGGGTCGATCGATCATTAGATTTTGGTACTCCATCTGATCCTTTTTCATCCACTTTCTTGACTGACGAAAGCATCGTGGAATCCATGATGCCAAAAGGAGAACCATGGGAAGCTCATCATCATTATTCCCATCTTCAGGATTATGAAGAAGATAATCTTATTGAACTATATCACCCATCGATCAAAAAGTTCTTTTTGAATTCTTTTCCCATTAATGCTATCGAATCCGAGCAAAAATTATCAAATATTTAAGAAACCATTTATATCTATATTTCGACCAAACCTGACGTTGTAGAAAACATTCATGCTGGCGTGTCTTGTTCTCCATTAGAACTCGAAACTTATCACTCTCTCTTTCGTGAATTCTAAGATATATTTTCTTGGTATTACAAGGAAATGCCAGGCATAGATACTAGTATTGTTGAACACACCATTAAAATGTACCATGATGTCAGACTGGTACATCAATGCTTTCGCCCTGTTCATCTGAAGAAGGTTGTTGTCATTAAAGAAGAAGTTGAAAAAGTGTTGTGTGTTGGTTTCATTTACCTAGTTCTGCTAACTGATTAGGTTTCCAACATTTTTCATGTCATGAAGAAACAAGGGACAATCAGAGTGTGTGTCGATTATTGGGATGTCAATATTGCTTGTCGAAAAGACAACTTTCCTATTCCCTTTATTGACCAAATTATTGATGATTTTGACAGAAGTGAAATTTCTTTATTCATGGATGGATTCTCTGGTTACAATAAAATCAATATCTGCCCAAAGGACCAATATAAGACAACATTCATGTGTCCCTGGGGCACATTCACTTATCGTAAACTCCCATTTGGTTTAAATAACTTTGGGGCAACATTTCAGAGAGAAATGGATTATGCTTTCAATGACATCTAGCACATTGTTCAACCTTATCTAGATGATTTACCCACGCATTCACGAAATCGGACTGATCACCTGACACATTTTAGAGCTATCTTTTTACACTACCGTTACAACAAAATATGCCTCAATCCACACAAATGTGTGTTTTGTGTTGGTTCTAGTCGTTTTCTTAGATTTATCATCACAAAATAAGGAATTTGAATTGACCCACTGAAGGTCTAGGCCATTCTTGATTTTCCTGCGCCATAAAATTTACTTCAGTTACAGAAACTTCAAGGAAAGGCTAACTTCCTAAGGTCCATACCCAACTACACCCAAATGGCTAAAGGATTTACTCATCTCTTGAAAAGGGGATTCCCTTCCATTTGGATAAGGTTGTGCAAGCTTCTTTTTATGTTGTCAAGGATACACTAGTCTGGGCGTCATTAATGTATCCCCCCAATTATCAGAGTGATTATTTCTCATATATCACTGTGGCAGATACGACCATTTCTATGGTATTGGTCCAAGAAGAAGATGGGATAGAACATCTGATATATTGTTTGAGTCGAAATATCAATGATACGGAAGTGAAGTATTCAAACGTCGAAAAGCTCACCTTCAAGGTCATTCAAGTTGTCAAAATATTTCACCATTATAACATGTTTTGGAAGACCATTGTCATTTCACATTACAACCCCATGACATACATTCTGTCACATCAATTTCTAGGGGGGAATATTCAAAATGGATCGTCATTTTGCAGGAATTTGATTTGGAATTCATCAAATCCAAGTCAAAGAAGTCTTTATTTTTTGCTGAGCTTCTCTGTGACCTTCCCTCTGATAGTACTGCTACTACATCAGAACCATCAATTCCTATTGAGTCTTTTTTTCTGATCAGATCATCTAATCCTTGGTATGGGGATTTAATCATTTATCTCCAAACTCAAAATTTCCATCCCAATACCTCTTGCTCTTAACAACGACATATTCGATACCAAGCCAAATATTATCTGATCGTCAGTGATACACTTTATCCTCATGGTGTTGATACGATTTTAAGGAGGTGCCTCACTTATGAGGAGGCTGAAAAGGTTCTAAATGATTGTCATATTAGGGCTTGTGGTGGAAATTTTTCTCGATATGTTGTCGAGCAGAATATTCTCCACACTGGTTAATTTTTTCCTACCATATTTCGTGACTGCATCGTTGCGGTCAGAATTTTTCATGCATGCTATATATTTGATCGTAAAATCCGCAAGTCGCCAATGCTGATGCATCCTGTTATCGTTGTGGGACCATTTTCAAAATGGGGCATTGACTTCATGACCTACAACCCTCGTTCGTCTAGGGGCATGGTTATATTATTGTCATGGTAGACTACTTTAACAAGTGGGCCGAAGTGATGCACATTCAATAACATAGGCAAAACAGCTGCATTATTCTTTTTCAATCATTTCATCTCACAGTTTGGTGTTCCATAAGCTATAGTTACAAATCATGGTAAGCATTTTCACAATCACATGATGAGTGAGTTGACTGTCAAATTAGGACTGTCGTATGATATCTCTAATCCTTATTATCCATAATCCAATGGACAAGTTGAAGCTATTAACAAGATTCTTAAGTGAATGCTTCAACAAATGATAGGATTTCATAAAATAAATTGGCATTTAATCTTGTACTCGGCTTTGTGAGAATATCGAACCTCGATAAGAAATTCAACTGGGTTTACCCCCTTTAAATTGGTGTATGGTCTGGAAGTTATCTTTCCTATCCAATGTGAAATATCGTTATTAAAACTCGTCGTTGACTTGTTACCTGGAACCTCTACTGAAGAAGCATGTCTTTTTAACCTATTCCATCTTGATGAAATGCGTTGTGAAGCCGCATTGGCCAACGAAGTAGAGATGAATTAAGGTGCAATACGACCAAAATGTCCAACCTCACATCTTCTCTAAGGGTGACCTAGTATTACTTTATGATCAGGAAGGTTATTTTATAGGTAAAGGAAAATTTGAGCCATTATGGCATGGCCCCTACATTGTTAAAAGAGTTTTGGCTAAGGGCACCTACGAGTTAGTAAATTATGATGGAATTCCATTGGCACAGCCTTGAAATGGGTTGTATCTTAAATGTTATTATTATCACAAAATCAGACCTGATAGGCTTCTCATCAAAATAATCTTTTGCAACTATTTCAAACCAATATTTTGGTTGAGTCTTAGCCTCCTCAACCTGAGAGGGCTCTCTCAAGGGTTACTGATTTTGAATAAAATTGAAGATGGCTAACTCTATGTGTGATCATAAACAAATAAATGATTTAATTTGGTTGTAAATCACATTAGAAAGAGTATATTAGTCTTATGGAGTCATGATAGCTTTAGTAAAACAATCAATCTACTTAGCGCAGAAGTTGAGGCATGTTAGAGTTTTAGTCAAAAGATACACATGTGAAATAGTAGAGACACAGTCAGTTTGCCTACCTAGGAAGTCAGAGCATCAAGGATGAATTCTGAGTAAACATAAGCAAATACCACTGCAATAGATATTAAAAGGATGCAATAGAATAAAAAAATACTAAAACTCTGTATGAATCTCAAGTTGGCTAAGTAAACTTCTCTATATTAAAGCTGAAAACAGTCACTTATAGTAAACACAGTCTTTTTGCTAAAAATGTTCAACCCTTTTTCTAATTCGACCCCTTGGTCTTTAATAGACATATTACAACATGTGATGATCTACCTCTAGGCTAGACACATCGAATTTCCAACTACTGACACTAACTGAAACCTTGCATAACTATAAGATATGGAATTTATTACATAAAGACACTTAATCTACTTAACAGTCCTAATCCAAAAAGGACTCAAACTGCTTATTGTTATCTAAAACAACCTTATCCACCTAAATTTACATCATTTTCCAATTTTAACAACACATAGTCAAATTTTAATGATGGGCTTTAGCTCTTCATGTCCACTTTGTTTGACCTCCACAAAAACAAAAAACCATACACTGTTTTTTAGGCATCACATCCTTTGCATTCTTTGAACAATTTGATCATCAATTAAGCTTGATTTCGTGGTCCTTGGATGTTGAATATTATCTTAACATGTCTCCTCACCTATCCCTAGCCTCCATCATGTCAAAACCACTTCCAAAAACTGTTTAAGAAAGTTGTAATAAACTGCGCTATGAAAACACAGCAGTTTTGTAGTGCCTTTGAAAAACTGTCATTTCAAGTCTTAATTCTTCAAAACTAAATCCTTTCCACTTGAATCACTTCAAATACCCCTTAATACATCTCCCATATCAGTTTCATATCTTTTCTCACTCTTCAACCTCCCAAAAATTGACCAAAATGAGCAAGAAAAGCAGCTACAACAGTTTCGTAGCGCTTTTCTGCTTTTTTACACTGAATGCGCTACGAAACTGCTAAGTATGCATATTCTTCCAATTTTTTCCAAAATGTAAAGTGTGATGTGCCAAAAACTTAAAATAGACCTGATTTCATCATATCACTTGAAAAAAATATTTATTCCAGCCTTCTTGAGGTCCCTTCTTCATTTGCAATAGGTTGGCCTATTGGTTTTTCCTGTTTTTTCCTGAAAAATAGGTCTTGGGACAAAGCCTATATCTCTTACTCCATGATGTATTTTGAGAAACTGAAGGATTTTTTTGTAGGCCATTATGTATTTAATAAAAACCTCTCTTTTTTTTTTTAACCATATTTCCTGTTGTCCAGAAACGTCATTTGAAACAAATGTGTAAAACAGGAAAACTTTGTTTCTGAAAATAGGGCTTCAAAGAAATCCTTTTATATCCCCACTGATAACACATATGAGAAAATTGAGAGACTTTATTTTAGCTGGGGCTATGATAAAGACAATCCTCTTTCATAATTCCAAAATATTTTTTTATTTGGCCAGAAACTGAACTTGAAGTTGGCTGCTAAACAGTCATGTACAAGACATTTTGTAACAGCAGTTTCGTAGCACATTTTAATTTATCAATTTCTCCCACCTCCTAATGGATTTGAGGAAACTGAGAGAGGTTTTTGCAGTTAGGTCTGTTATAAAGAAAAACTCTTTCAGTTTTTCTAAATTCATTTTTAGTTCCTCAGAAACCTCCTTAGAAGTTGACTACTCAAAACCAGAAAACAGAGTTTTTGCTTCATATTGCGCTACGAAAAGACAGCGCTTTCGTAGCGCAAAATGACTTTTTTGAACTAGTGGCACTACGAAAGTAAGGTTTCTTGTCTAATTGGACAATTTTGATGAAAAAACTTAGGGAAATGAAATGAATGATGAAATGATGAATGACTTGACATGAAAAACCTTTAAAATTAATTTATTTAACACTAAGGAAGGTTCAAACCTAAAAATCTAACCTACCCTTAACCAAACCCTAAATTGACTTCTAAACCTGATTTGAAACATGACCAAAAACAAACATAACACAATGATGTTTTTTTGAGAATTTTTGGGTGATAACAGTTACTATGCTTAGTTTTCTTTTTTTCTAAATAAGACTACTTTCTATTAATGTAACATAAAAATACAGGGATGCATGGGCCTCTGCAGTGCTAGCCTAATTCGAAGGCATAATTCTCAAAAATATCAAAAATGGGACTGCCCACGAAGGGGAAACCAGTCTAATAAGTGGTTATTTCGCTGCTTTTAGAGAGGAAACCAGTGTTACACATGGAAAACTGATAATTTTTTGCAAGCTTTAGATAGACATTGAAACCAAAAACTAAATAAACCTTGGAACCAAAAACCATAAAACAGAAAGAACTTGAGAGCTTAGGTGTCATTTCGAGAGGGAGGTGTCTCTTCCACAATTAGACACATGTACTCATCGGTGTCATCATCTTGTGTGTCCTGGGTGGCGTCTTCTACATTCTGGGGCGCCTTGGTCTCGCGAGCTTTTCCTTGAGCATGTTTTCCTCTCTTCCATTCATCCCTGCTATTGTCGGAACCTTTGTTGTTGCTGCTGTCGAAACCTTTGCTGTGGCTTCTAGAAATAGGGTCGCTCTTCTCGGCTGCAGAAGTAGCGCCTTGGTTGGAGAGTTTCTGCAATTTAGTCAGGAAGAGGCCAGCCACACTGGTGGGTTCCTCTTTTAAGGAAACAGTGATGGTAGCAGTGACTCGCGAGCGGTCCAGGGTGCATAGGAAGTGAAATTGAGTCGAATGGGTGGAAGGAAAAGAGGCAATAGTTTCCAGACAAGGCAGCGGTGAAGTTGTGGTCATGGCAGAGGTATGCGGAGCAGATGGACGGGACTGGCTTGTAGTTCCAACACGTCCGCGCCCACTGTGAGTGGCTAGATAACGACCATGGGAATGCTCCAGGGAGGAAGGAGGAGTGTTAGAGTGGGACGAGGGAGAGGAGTGAGCGGCTTGACCTCTACTTCTATCGTGTCTACAGCGCATGCGGTGCTGAAGACGAGGCATGGTGGAGCAGTGGGAAGGGTGAGTGCTTTGAGCCAAAGAAGCAGCAGGGTGATGGAGCCAAGGGGCTGAAGGCACAAAAGTCGAGGTGAAGCTATCTGCTGAGAATAAATTCAGTCAACAAAGGAGGTTATGTGAGAAATGGAGGCTAGGGAGCACCTCAATAAAACAGAGGAGACTGCAATGTCTCCCTTTAGGCATGCGAGATCTTGGCTCCACGACTCCAGGGGGGCAGTTGCATCTCATAGGTTGAGGCGAAGGAGGCAGACTACCAGACATAAGAGGAGAAAAACTAGGCGGAGGAAGAAGACGACTTTGAGCATTCATTTTGAAGGGGTGGTAGTGGCCTCGACGATTGGACTGAAATAAATGGCGAGTGTGGGAGTGGCTGGAGCGATTTAATGCTCATCGTTGGGGCCTATGGGTGGCCATGTGGCTATGCCACTTGCCAGCCCAAAAGCCTGCCTCCTGATCAACTGTAATGAACACCCGCATCCCGGAATTTACTATGCTTAGTTGAGCGTAGTAAACTTTTTTATTATATTGTATATATGATTTTGATTTGCATTTACTATCTTAGTTTGTTTTTCTAGAGTTTTCTTGATTTTAGTAATCTGCTTTACATTTCATTGAAGATGTCTGAATCTTTGGAGCCATTCGTCGGGTACGCTGATGGTACTAGTCGTAGTATGCAGAATCTATCCTCTGTAGCATGGGCCATTTTCGCTCCAGGCAGCGAGTTAGTGAGTTTTCAATGGATTTGTATCAGTCGATCTACAAATAAGATCACTGATTATAGCGCATTGATCAAACTTCTCTCTGATTCCATTTCATTTGGTATTAACTGCATCATCATTAGGTTAGACTCACAACTTGTTATACTGCAAATTACTAGCGTTTATATTGTCTGAAATCCAATACTACATCGTATGTTCCTAAGAGTTCGAATTTTGGAAAGACATTTTGATTACATTCAATATCAACACATTTCTAGAAATTTGAACACGTTAACTGATTCCTTTAGCGAATTATGTTTCAAACAAACATTTGCAACACATGTAAAGACATATTTTAAATTCACATCACATAACTAAATAGGATTGCACAATAAACATAGGAAAACACTTAAAACAAATATATAGATAGTTATAGGTTTTTACAAAATTTGTGCCCAAGACACTTTGGTCATCTGACCTCAAAATGTATGCAAAATATAAAAGTAAACTGTTGATGCTCATGATAAAAAGCTACTGATCTAGCTATCCTATGCAATAACTGCATCTAATGGTTAGGAACTCCAATAGTGTAGCACTACAATCTCATAGGTAAATTTTCGGTCCAGAAATTTGGAATCCCAAGAGTCAATCCCTACACATGTTGTTGTAGCTCAGCAAGAGTCTTGGTCATATCTAAATCTTGAAGGACTTCTCTCCCGAAAGCCCTCTCTATTGGCTCATCTGCTCCTTGCTCTGGCTAATGCATTGGTTGAACCCAACCCACATCTGTATAAATCAAAACTTTATTTTAGTCTTGGGAAACATCAAAATACAAAAAAATGTAGAAACCTTAGAAAAAATCAAAAAACATGGTCAAAAAATTCTTACCAATTGCACCCCATTGAGAATCGTCTGGTAGAATCAAGTCTGGATATCCTCAAAAATATACGCATGTGTATGCATACTGATCTATGGTGATCATCTGTCATCTGAACCAGGTGAAGAATGCAATAGAGAATACGATGGTCGATTGACCAACATTTCTACACATTAATTCAACCCATATCTGCATCCATGGATATCTAGGGCTAGATATGCCCAGTGTAACATGTTGTGGTTGCATCAATGGAACCCGCTCTAAGGTGAAGGAAATCAAGATCAAGCCATAGTTTAAATTCTTCTTCCTTCCACCCTTTGCTTTAGTCAGTTGTTCTTTCATCTGAAAGAGTATAGCTTCAACCTAGTTAAATATTGTTGGTTCTAAACACTCAAGTGCATATTGCATGTATGATATTTTTTCCACATATAGTGTAGGGGAACCAGCAAGCTTTGCGATAGTATAAAAGGATGGTCCTAAAAGGAAAATCACATACATCATGAATATTTATTTTCCCATCTTTACTTGGTTTAGTCCCTAGATGGCAGTGTTGCATTATTTAATCTCTCATTGTCTCTCCTCCAAGAGCTGATCCTACAAGGGAAATGGGAGAAACTCACCTCGATAATCCAATGAGAAAATAAATTTCCTCCACCAATATTTGGAGCACTTTTTCCCCAATGTGAAAATTCTGCAATACTGGATCCCATGAATGAAATAGGAGCTCCAATGTTTCCATTTTCTGCCTCCTCCCTGACAATCTGTAGCATTTAAGCAATCCGCAATCTCTGAGGGCTCTTACTGTATTCGGATCGTTTAGGGAAATCATATTTTGTTCTTCATGTTCTCTTTCTCGCCACGTAATTATCATTTTGATCCGATGAATACCTGAAACACAATCATAAGCTTCATTAGGATCCATTTCATGAAAAAAACTTGGGGAAATTTGGACACACAGCAAGAAACAAAAATGATAATTGTGCCCAATTCACCCTAGGTCAAGGGATAGAGCGTTGCAGTGCATCTGGCCTTCAATTTCAGTGCACTGCAATGCACCTTTCGACATTCAAGGATGAGTTGCCCTTAGAGCGTGATATATTTACCCTAAGGGGATCAAAACCCTAAAATTTGACAATGAAATGAAATGAAAATGATACTAAAAGAAAGATAAGGTTCATAGCTCCAACTTGGATTGAACGGCAAGAGAAATCTTCCATTGAAACTGTCGCAATCGATCGCTGAAGTTCGGTGGGGAAAATGGTTCAAAGCTCCTAATTTTCAAATGGTAACTTTGGAATGGTAAAAAATCTTTTAATTAGTCAATTTGATTATTTTAAATCATATTTAATGTCGTGACTATGGTTTTTATTCATTTTTTCTATGAAACGGGTATTTTTAATCCGTTCGATGGTTTTCTGAACAAGCTTTACAGTTGATACAGTGAGTTTAGTATGCACACTTATTCAAGAATGTTCTCACCATAAATCATAATTTTATCCTTCTTTTTAGAGCTTTGATAAAAATGAAAAATGAATTGAAGCACACTTTTATCTATTTTTCGAGCTTCGATAACTACGAAAAAATAAATTCCCTGGAGTCTTCTTTTAGCTCTTTTCAGACTCCAATAATGTGAAAAGGTTGTCAAGCACTTATCTTTTCGAGCTCATAAAATTAAATGAAATGACATCTACTCAGTATAATTTTAACCCTTTTCCAGACTAATATATTTTTGAGATTCAACAAGATGATGATCCTACTGAAAATTAAGCACCTACACTAGGATGAAGCCTCAGCCTATTTTTAGGTGGAAGTCTATTTTTAGATGAATGAGAAAATTCTATTTATAGATGATGTATATTTATATATGGTAAGCATATTATATTTATAGATGATGTTCTATTTATAGATGTATGTGTGATTTCTATTTATAGATCGCATGTCTATTTATAGATGCATATCGACTCTTAGTATCCCTTGATAATAGTTGGACAATAAATAATAATCTATTCTCAATGAGCACTTGGAAATAGTTAAATGAATTGGAAAACCAGTTAGCTATAGCAAATTCGAGTTCAAAGGTTGGTTGTTGGGACATGAAAGTGGACTTAGTTGTAACTGAGTGATTCAAAGTTGTAACAGAGTTGGATATGTAGTTATGTGAGTTGAAAAGTAGTTTAACTCAGTTAAGTGAGTTAAAGTCAGTTTTTCTAGTTATAACTGAACATACACAAGTGAGATATCAGTGAATTAATTATTTAATTAATTCACAATCAGTGGTCTCACATGCAACTAGAGATTTACTACTATTAACTACATGCATGTCAGATCTAGTGGAGACCCAGTTGAGAGATAGGTGAAAGGGACAGTTTGACTATCAATTGTGACACTAGTGGTTGCACTCATGCAACCACACACACATTGGATATTCCCATGAGGATTATGCAGTAAAGGCAAGAAAGATCTCATTCATTCATGGATTTTGATCAGCAAGGATTGCGCAGTGGAGGCATGCTGTCAGGAGGCAATAAATTAGCGCATGTATTTGCCAATTTTCATATGGTAGTGTGAGACGATTCTATATTGTATTGAGAGCTCTTGGATTAGATTTTTTTATGAGATTGTTTCATGATCCATGATATATACATAGTATATGATAGTGGGGTTTTTAAATTTATGCTTTCTCGGTAAAAACATCTATGTTATGTGTGATTGATCTTTCTTCATGTGTTTGCAATTGGCGATCGTGTTTTAAATTCTGCAAGATTTCTGTAGAAGAGATTATGTATTTAACAGTGGCATATAATTGTTAGTTCAAGAAAATCTAGGCAATACATAATTTGTATTAAAAATTTCTACATGGTATCAGAGCACAGAAGATTGCAATTTTGAAGCATTAGTTGAGTTTGTTGGTGGAAACAATTCGAATTTGCTGAAAGAATTTCTTGGTGCGACAATTGAGTAAACATCGAAATGGCTTTCAATGGCTTGTGGCTAGAGTATGCACTCAAGGGCAGCTCAAACTACATTTCCTGAAAGGATAGGATGGAGGTGGTGCTTGAAGATAACGGATTGAAGGAATTCATCGACAATGATGTTCCTAAGCCCACTTTGACGGATGTTGCATTACTTGATGCATAGAAAAAGAAAGTGGCGAAGGTGAGAAGGATTCTATTGGAAGGTGTACGAGACCACATTGTCTCAAGCCTTCATGGGAAATCCACTCCATATGCTATGTGGAAGGATTTTACGGATCTTTTCCAAATCAGCAGCGACCATAGGAAATTGGCACTAAAAGATAGACTCAAAAAGATCAAGATAGAAAAGGGCGACAATATTCCAAAGTATCTCACAAAGTTTGTCCAATGTCGGGATGAACTAGGGAGTGTGGGAATCACTGTTGCTGATGATGATTTTATGAGCTTGGCTCTCTTGGGACTTCCTAATATTTGGCACAGTTATGAAGACTCTGTCAACGGATACGAGAAAATGTTGGATTGGGAATGACTGTGGTCGGATCTAGTGTAGGAGGAGTTCAAGCGGAACACCAGAGATGGCTCTTCATCAAAGCATGATGATGAAGAGGATTTTTCTTTGGCTACTAAGGCAAGGAAAGGGAAGGGGAAGAAATTTCATTCAAAATTTGAGTCTAAAGGCAAGAAGCTGGATTTGTCCAAGGTGAAGTGTTTTCATTGTCACGAACATGGGCATCTCGCCACTAACTGCCCACAGAAGAAAAATAACAAGAAGGCAGTTAGAGCTACAGCTGGTGAGGCCCTTGCCTCTCCATTTGAACTTGATTTCTCTTTGATCTAATGCATGGTTTCAAGTGCATTGGGATCAGTGTGGTATATTTATAGTGGTGCTTCCTTCCACATGACAGGAGATAAGGAGCTTTTCAGTGACTCGGAGGAGAAATATCTCCAAAATCATATAGAGATGGGAACGATGGATGATACAGTGCGACTAGAATTGGTACCATTACCTTTGAGAGGGATTCAGGTAAACCTTTTCAATTTAAATATGTTATGCATGTTCCAGGTATGAAGAAAAACTTGGTCTCAGTCACGATGTTGGAGGGCATTTCTATGACGTTGTTTTTAGCAATGGAAAAGCTTTCCTGCGACATAAAAAAATGGGTAAAGCCAAGTGGATAGGGATTAGAGTTCAGAATATTTACAAGCTAGAGGTAGATTTTTGCGCTGCCATGATGGGAAAGGAAGAAAAAGTGGTGAGTCGGGATGAGGGTGAATTATGGCACAAGCGATTGGGCCATCTTCGTCATGGAGCCTTGAAATTCATGCAGCAAATATCTACTGGACTTCCAATGGAAACACTTGATCAGTTAGATCAGTGCAAGGGTTGCACCATGGGGACGTATGTAAAGGCCACCTTTCATGAAAAGGAGAATCGTGCTTCGGTGATCCTGGAGAGAGTTCACACAGATGTGTGTGGACCATTCTCGGTTGCTTCAAAAGAAAAACATAGGTATTATGTTATTTTTGTTGATGAATCTTCTCATAAATGATGTATCTTCTTCATGTAGAAGAAAGATCAAACATTCTCAAAGTTCTGTGAGTTTAAGGCATTGGTGGAGAAAGAGTCGGGGAAGCAAGTGAAAGCTCTGAGGAGCGATAATGGTGGAGAATACATCTCTAACGAATTCAAAGTATTCTGCATCAAAGAAGGAATTCGAAGAGAACTCGTAGTGCCTCATACCCCATAGAAAAATGGGGTCGTCGAGAGGAAGAATAGAACGATCATGGGTGCAGCATGAGAAATGTTGCATGATCAAGGATTATCAATGCATTTGTGGGTGGAAGAATGCAACACTGTGGTTTATGTGAAAAACCGTTGTCCTCATAGAGTACTTGGAATGAGTACACCTGAAGAAGCTTTCACTGGTAAGAAACCGGATGTTTATCACTTTAAGATTTTTGGCTCATCTATTTATGTGCATGTGACAAAGAACGCCAGGAAGAAGTTGGAGTCGACTGCTGAAGTTTTGATATTTGTGGGGCACACAAAAACACCCCATAATTATCGTGTGTATTTTCCTAACAATAAGATGACTGGTATGTGATGAGATATAAAATTAGATGAGGGGAAAGTCATGTGGTTGTCTCTTGAGAGGGATCTAGACTTGCATGCGGAGGAGGAACTGTTGGTTCCCAAATATGAGTCTCTAGATGTCGATCAGCCAAAGGAGGAGGTTCATGGAGTGGAGGAGTCCACTCACGCAGAGCCAAACATCAAAACTGGCAGAAGACGTACCACAGAAGCTTATAGGCTAAGACTTGATGTTGCGCAGAATGTAGGAGCCCCTACTTCACAACACAGACAAAGATAGTCTCCTAACCAATTTACTCAATACATGGCTCTCATGAGGAAATGTATTATGACTGAGACATCTTCCTTTCAGGAAGCAGTGCAGGAGCACACATGGGTAGATGCAATGGTGGAGGAGTATGACTCCATTGTCAGAAACAGTGGTTGGGAAATTGTTCCAAGGCCAGTTGATAAATCAGTGGTAGGTTCGAGATGGATCTACAAGGTAAAAAAAGCTACTGATGGGAGTGTTGAGAAATAAAAGGCCAGATTTCTGGCCCAGGGCTTCTCACAGATCGAGGGGATTGATTATGAAGAAACCTTTTCACATGTCACACGGTATTCTTCCATAAGGAGCATTCTTGCTCTCTCAGCGCAGATGGGTTGGCACATTAATCATATGGATGTGAATACTGTGTTTCTCAATGGGATCATTAAGGAAGAAGTGTACATTGAGTAGCATGAAGGATTTGAGATCATCAGCAGTGAGTCACATGTGTGCAGACTCAAAAGAGCATTGTATGGGTTGAAGCAAGCACCCTATGCTTGGTACACTCAGATAGACAGTTGTTTCACCGGACTTGGCTTCACCAAGAGTGAGGCAGATGAAAACCTATACCAAATTGTGGTGGAGGTTAAGCTTTTAATCATTGTTCTTTATGTTGATGATTTAACACTAGCAGGTGATGAGCAGTTGATACAATCATGCAAGGAAGATCTTGCAAAGGAGTTTGAGATGAAGGATTTGGGCCTCCTTCATTATTTCCTTGGATTGGAAATATGGCAGTGGGAAGGTGAACTGTTTGTGTCTCAAGGAAAGTATGCAAGGGAGATACTGGGTAAGTTTCACATGGAGGGCTGCAAACCCATGGATACTCCTCTTCCAGGAAACTAGAGGAAAGAGGACGCTAGATCTCGAGAGGTAGTGGATGCTACTGTCTATTGACAGTTAGTGGGTTCACTAATGTGTTTAGTGAATACAAGACCAAACATATGCTATACGGTGAACCATCTTAGTCAAGCAATGGTTAAGCCTACCAAGCTCTTTTGGAAAGCGGGCAAGCATGTCCTAAGATACCTGAGGGGCACATCTAAGTATGGATTATGGTACAGATAGACAGATGAGGTGAAGTTGCATGGCTTCATGGATGTAGATTGGGTGGGAATCCCAATGGATAGAAAGAGCACATCAAGGGGAATCTTCAGTATTGGATCTACAGTTATTTCTTGGTATAGCAGGAAACAGAGATCTGTGGCACTCATTTCAGCGGAAGTGGAATACAAGGCAGCAAGTCAAGCTGCATGTGAGGCTATTTGAATGAGAAATATCCTGGATGGTTTGTTTGGTTCTCATTTAGATCCTACAGTGATTCATTTTGATAATCATAGTTGCATTAAACTCTTGATTAATCATGTGTTTCATGATAGATCCAAGCATATATATATCTGGTATCTTCATATCATATATTGTGTGCAGCGGAAGATCATGTTGCTTCAGTACATTCCTACGGAAGATCAAGATGCATATATTCTAACGAAGGTGCTCACCATGAGAAAAATTGAATACCATAGAGACAAGATCGAGGTGAAGGATAATCTCTTTCTTGTTGAGAGGGAGTGTTGAGATTCAAAAAGATGATGATCCTAATGAAAATTAAGCACCTACACTAGCATGGAGCCTCAGGCTATTTTTAGGTGGAAGTATATTTTTAGATGCATGAGAAAATTCTATTTATAAATGATGTCTATTTATAGATGATGAGCATATTCTATTTATAGATGATGTTATATTTATATATGTATGTGTTTGTGCTCAACCTAGTCTCCTAAATTGAGTTCATTTAATTGTCAACCAGGGTTGGTAAACTGCTGAAGTGAAGTGCACTGTATGTGCCTAGGTGTTTGTCTCCTAATGCGTTGTGTTTAGTGTTTTATGATGTTTTTGGTCTTTTATGATGATTTATGATGTTTTTAGTCTTTTGATGTTTTTTTATGTTCACAAGAAAAATGACTAAAAAGCTAATGGAAAGAAGCTACTAGTTAAAACAGAGTGAAGCCTAATTGGTTGATGACAAATGACAAATGCAAATGCAAATACTGAAACAGAATCAAACCTAAACTATGACTAAGCAGAATACAAAGCTTGATAATGACTTCAAGAAAATGAATCACAACATAAACTTAACTTGTCCAATTATTTCATCAAAGGTATTTTGGGAGAGCTTGAGAAATGGTCAGCTAAGTATACAAATTCTCCTAACTAAACAATTAAACAATCAGCTTATACTGATACAACATTTTATCCATGATTAAAGATTTGTTGAAACATATTAGGAGAAAAATATTGTTAACATCATAAGATCTCTACTCTAAGACTAGCTCCTAATTCTATTCTGCAACTTAGTTTAACATCACTAAACCTTATTCAAAAGTTATAGATTTCTTTTTAAAGTAGTCTTTTGAGTAAAGGTTTTGTTTATGAAGAAGTTGCAAAAGTACTTCAGGCCTTGAGATGATACTGTCTTCTGTTCGGATGGTTATGAGTCAATTATGGATTTGGAACAAAAAGAGATTTTGTAAATAATGAAGGCCGTATTGTTTGAGTTTAACAACTAATGTAATCTAATCTACAATGGATGACAACTAAATGTGGAATGAAAATACAATGAGCTAAGCTAAAACTAAACTAAGATGTCACTAGTCTAAAACAGTGCTAAACTAACAAGCCATTATCAAACTTAAAACAAAATAATAGAGCATGAATTGAATGCAATTTGACTCCGGAGTACCCTAACTAAGTTATCATGCATTAATCTATGGGATTCTACAGCCTGTTTTGTCCATCATGAATGGTGTTTTGGAAGAGCTTCTTAGAACAATCCTGGCTGTACAATTCAGTGCAAATGCAAACATAAAAACTGAAAGCAATTTAAAAACTAAGACATCACAGCTATCTCCTACCCATCATTATGATATTTTGGAAGAGCGTTTTAAGAGTAAGATCAGCTATGGTACTTAGTGCAAACAAACAACTGAAACATTCAGTATCACAGTCATGCCTTAGACATCATAAGGATTTTTTGGAAGAGTTTGCTTAGTATAAGTTCAACTGTGATAATGAACAAAAGAAATTACAAATAAATCCTACAACACTACCGCCATTTCCCATTCATTATCATTATCTTTTGGAAGAGTTCCTTCTTTTGGAAGAGTTTCTTAGAACAAGTATAGCTATAGTGGCTAATGAAATTAACTATGAACTCAAACTTTAAAAACGTGAAAACGACTAAGATACTTATCTAGATTACGAAAGTAAAGCCGTGCAGGAGGCAGGGGCCCTCTACCACCAGACGAAACCTAACTCAAAATCAACTCAACGTGTTCAAAGCAATGTTGTCTTCTTCATTAAAGGAAAATAACTTGAAACAAAGTAGTCTCGGTCTTCAGAAATATAGCAGTCAATATATGAAATCTAAGCAAAATCTAGAGCTTGTCTCTCGGTTTCCCGAGTGCTTTTTATAACAAATTTACATAACAGAACTTGCAACAATACGAGGATCATTGTCTTTCCTTATCAAAATCGTACTAGGACTCTAAAGATGGCAGCATAAAGGGAAAAAGGACATCTGGAATAGGACAGTCCTATTAGAAGTCTGCCTCCTTGAATGAGTTCCCACGTACCAAAACCACGCCCAGAATTCGGTTCAGTATTCATGGTGAGCAACGAACAATGAGGACATAATGTGGAATATACCCATGTGTGGCTTTTCCTGAGAGGACACCTGGAACATGCTTGAACATGAAGACAACTGCAGAATTTCCGGTTAGCTACGGAATGTCTGCATTCTGCAGCTAGTTCCGGTCAAAATGCATTACAATGACAAAATCACAAAACTTAGCAAGTTAGCCATGTTAATCATTCTAAAAGTAATTTTAACTAATCTCATTGATCATTTGGGTCTGGGATAACAATGGAAAAAGGAAAATGAGGTGAAGTAAGATGAAAGAAAGCACAATCTTGGGGCTCAACAGTATGTGCAAGTTTTATTTATAGATCGCATGTCTATTTATAGATGTGTGTCGACTATTATTATCCCTTAATAATAGTTGGACAATAAATAATAATCTATTCTCAATGAGCACTTGGAAATAGTTAATTTAAGTGGCAAACCAGTTAGCTATAGTAAATTCAAGTTCAAAGGTTGGTTGGTGGGACATGCAAGTGGACTTAGTTGTAACTCAGTGATTCGAAGTTGTAACAGAGTTGGATGTGTAGTTATGTGAGTTGTAAAGTATTTTAACTCAGTTAAGTGAGTTAAACTGAGTTGTGTTAGTTGTAACTGAACATACATTGAAGTCTTAGACAAATAAAACATAGGAAAATATGGAAAATAATGTTGAAGTGAGGATTAGGGTTCTGCAGAATCATGGCGAAAACCTTGCACCCTCAGCGGACATGGCATGCTACTGTGCCTCTGCATGCTTGTTACACAGTGCATCACGTCCTCCATGCATCTTAGACTGTCGACTCTGAACACATTTGACGGGTTGTTTTATCCACTTATCAACGGGTTTTCATTGGCCTCCCCTGCATTAATCGCATTGCCATCCTCGATGCTCGTTTACTTCCATTGCTATCAAACTTCATACATCACCCTGTTCGAAACTCTGGACCCAACTGGTTTATTGTTGCTTATCGCTGACACTGTTCTAACTGAGTACTCAGCCACTGGCGATAATTCGGGTTTGTTTGGAAACTTTCAATGGTTTTTGTCTTAGATTTTCCTATGGACGGGGCCCAGGATGAGCAGCTGTTGGATTATTTGGAGGACCCATACGAGGGCATTGACATTTGGACCCTCTCAAATCGATTCTCCTCAGGTATGCAAGCCTCTCTCTCAGCGTCTCCTCATTGTAGTCTTTTTCCTGTGGAATATCTTCCCTCGGTGCCCTCCCCCATCTCTTTTCCTGACCTGGACTCCTTTATAGTCTCAAATCTCTCCACATACTCACTGGCTATCCTCTCGACAGTTGACTTGGACGTCATCAATTCACTAGATCTTCGGCCTCTGTCCCCTGCATCCCTCGCTTTTCTCGCTCATTCCTTCACCTACCCACCATTTTCCCCCTCATTTACCATGGCTCCCCATCTTCATCTACTCTCCTCGCCCCCACAAACCTCACTCCCCGATAGCTCCATTCCCCTCCCCTCTTCCATCATTCCCCCCTCAGCTACTTACCCTCCCACTACTCGTCGAACGTCTGGCTTTTTCACTATCCCTTCACCTGTCTCCACTCCCCTTCAAACCATCTTGGCACCCCACCCCCCACTCCTCGCCCCCACAAACCATCTTCATCTACTCTCCTCGCTACTGCCCTCCTGCCTCCTGGAAATGCTCCCCGTGCCCCTTGTTGTACGAAGTGTGTCAAAGCTAACAGACGTGCCAACTTCCTCACACTCGGGGCTGGAGTTCATATGGCAAATGTCATGGGCATTGTTGATAGGGTTCTTGTTGGTCAAGTTTGTGGCCGGAACTATGGGGTTAAGCGCTTGAATCTATGGGCTCAACAGATTTGGGGCGATCTCATACAGGATATGCCAATCAATCACACATTAACCAAGGGTTTGGTTTCACTCTGCTTCTCCTCTAGAGAACCTACTAATATTATTCTATCACAGTTCTGGCACATTGAGATGGCTCTGGTTCTTCTCAAAAGATGGAACCCCCTATTAGATCCTAATCGAGAAACTCTGGGAGCTGGCCCCATCTGGGTTCACCTGCCAGGTCTATCTTATCACTTATGGACTGAACAGATTTTCAAAGACATTGGAAATATTTTGGGTACCTACTTGGACTATGATTGTTCTTTCATCAACTCTAGAAAAATGGCTATTTCCTGCATTCTGGTTCATCTGGATACTATGGAAGGTTTGGAGGAAGCCATTAACATTCAATGTTGCAACTCGACCATGGAGCAAATCTTGGACTATGAGGGGGTACCATTGTGTTGTCACCGCTGCCACAAAGTTGGTCACGTCTTCAAGGACTGTCCAATTTCGGGGTGTACACAGGCTTCTAACACTAGTAATGGCAGACATCCTATTACTCCTGTCTCAGTCTCACTTCAGAGACGGTCATTGCACTCTGGTCATACTCTCTCATCTGATACATACTTGATGGCGGAACCCTCTGATGCTATGGATGCTCCCTTCGGGGTTTCTCGATCCATGTCTACTACCACCGCTAATGGACTCCCTCTGATTGTGGGTACTTCCTCCTCCTCTCCTTTTAATTTCCTATCATTTCTTTCTTCAGCATCTGTTTTGTGTACAGAGTCTCCACTGGAAGGTTTTTTCGCTGCCTCTATCTTTTTCCCACCTTCCTCATCTCCCCTATACTTTCCCCCTACCCCTCCCCCCTCTCATTACCCAACCTACTTGTTGCATCCTTACCGATCAACTCCCCCTCCCACACTGTACCCCTCCCTTCTTGCCCCCTCCCCACATCCTCTATACCCTGTACCCCTATTGTATTCAAACCCTCTGAATCCTCCTCTTCTCGTACCTATAACCTTCATCCCCGCTCCTACCCACTGAAGGGATTGGGTACACTTACTGGTCCTCCTGCTCCTTCGCACAAACTCTCCTGAGGAAGTCACTCTTATATATCCAAAGCTATACACCTAGCTGGAATTGAAGTAGACTCTGGGACACAACTCTCTATCAATGGGATTCTTAGAGCAAGACAATCCCCCATTCTGGTTACCCAATGATTTTTCTTTCATTCAACTATCGTGGGCTGGCTAGCCCTACGAAGAGATTTGCACTTTGCTGACTCTTTACTTCTTCTCCTGCCGATATCATTTGTCTACAAGAAACTCATGGCACAACATATTTGGTTACCTATTCTCTCACCCCTATACTACCTAGTTGGATGATTAATGTTGTTGATGCCACTGGGTGCTCGGGGGGTTTGGCCCTTTGTATCAACCCTTGCCACATCAACCTTATTAATATTTGGGGAAGGGAAAATTCCCCCTTGGTATGGATGTATTCTTGGAGACCCTTGGCTTGAATTTCCCCATTATTAATGTCTACAACCCCTACTCTAATAGACAACATTTTTGGGAATCCCTCATGAACGCAGTTGTTATGCGTCCAGAGAACATTATATTAGTTGGGGACTTGAATTTCTCACTCAGGATCTCTGAATCTTGGGGGCCTAACGCACATGCGGACACACTATCATATTACTTCAGACACCTGCTCTCTTCACATCATCTGGTGGAACCCCTAATCACCTCCCCATCACCAACTTGGCGCAATAGGTGTATCGGGGATGATAGGGTGGCTCGAAGACTTGATCGTTTCCTCATAAAAGAAGGGTTTCTATAGAACTTTGGCTCCTTTAGACAATGGATTGGCTCTAGGGGCATCTCTGATCATTCTCCAATCTATCTGGAAATAACTGGAGAATTTAAAAATTCGGCATCCCCATTCAAATTATGGTCTATTTGGTTACAAGAGCCTGACTATATCAATATGGTGAATAACCTTTGGAGACTCTCTCTACCTCCACATTTAATCTCACCATCCTCCATTTTTTCTCATAGACTTCTTAATATCAAGAAGGAATCTATCAGTTGGGCTAAGCACAAAAAAAGAACAAAGGATAGTGAATTAAATGATATTGAACAGAAAATCCATGGATTGACATCCTTAATTGGAGGAGGGTTTGGTTCTGAAGAAGATAAGTCATTGCTCACTTCACTGGAAACTACTTGATTAAAGATCCTACAAGCTAGGAATGAGGAGTGGAGACTCAAAAGTCGTTCCACCTGGATCAAAGTTGGGGAAAAAAATTCTAAATTTTTTCATCATTATGCCAATGTTAGGAAGGATATTAACACCATATGGGAACTTGATAATGAGGATGGAACAAAAGCCTATACATTTTCTCATCTTGCAAAAAAATTCATCAACCATTTCAAGGAGATCTACAAGGCACCTCCCCAACCATCCTTGGCAGAAATCATCAAGGTGGCATCTCTATTTCCCAGGTTTGTTAATGAAGTGACAGAGGATGATCTACAGCAACCTATTTCTAGCCTTGAACTTGAATCTTTTCTCAAGTGGTTCAAAAAGGACAAGAGCCCAGGGCCTGATGGGTGAACGGTAGAATTTTATCTTGCATTCTATGATCTTTTGGGTCATGATCTCCTGGAAGTAGTGGAAGAAACTCGACAATATAGTCGCATATATGATGCTTTCAATGCTACATTTATTGCCCTCATTCCCAAAGAAGATCACCCCTCATATTTTAAAGATTATCGTCCCATTTCCTTATGTAACTGCATATATAAGATCATGTCCAAGATTCTTGCTAATAGATTGAAACCTATCTTATCTACTTATATATCTCCTAAACAATTTTCATTTCTTGAAAATAGACAGATCCATGATGCTATTGGCATTTCTCAAGAAGATCTACACTCTATGTGATATTCCCAATTATCTGTTGCTAGTTGGAATATTATAATTGCTCCATTTTGAAGTTAGAAGAATAAAAGGGGTAGGGAGAACCCTTAAATCTCTTGAATAGCAATAAAACAATCCCAATGTGAAAGGGGAATAGATTAGGAGGAAAAATAAATCGACCTTGGTGCGAAAGGGGGCAATGCAAGTGAACTAGATCCAGTTGACCAAGTCAACAGCGCTGCTACAAGAGGAGGGAAACCAGTAAGGATAGCACAATTTTGAAGGAGGAATCTTTTCTAGGAAGTCACCTCATTAATGAGTGGGGTCAAGGGTGAGGAGCCTCACCAAGGATAAGAAGAATGGGATAGCAGAAAGGAAGGCATTAATTATTCATCTATGTTTGGTCTTTCAACTACTTGCATGCTTTAGCTATTTAGCTGTGGTTGCAGCGTTGTTTAGTGCAAGGGATTCTCATGCGGGAATTCCATCCTCTTCCTTGGATCAGCTTGTTTAAGGGATCAAAGGGGAAGGTTCTGAGCTATATTTTCACCATCTAACTTAGGTTCAAGAAATCACCAACATCAATAGTGCAGTCTATTCCAGAAACTGTGTCTTTTCTGTAGGTGAGGCAATGGAAAAGTTGAATCCCTTGATTTTTTGCTAGTACTTGAGGATAAGGTGTCTATTTCTCTTTGGAAAGTCTAATAAGGAGGGCCTTGGGAAATTTTATTTATTGATCAACTATTTCATGTTATATTCAGTCATATCAAATAAAGAGTTGCAGTAGACTGCGTGATTTTCTGCATTATTGTCTTTTATACTTGTGTAATGTCAGAAACCCTTGCCGGGTTGTCTTATTTCTTATATAAAAGAGGTTAAACCTCCATTTCTTGGCTCTCTAATTAATATAATTTCTAGATCTGAATTGATTCAAAATTTTCTGTAGAAACCCTCATATGAATTACGCTATTGTAGTCTTTAGAAAATCTGTTGTTGAAAGTCATGGGATTGGGGTGTTTTTAAGCTATATTGAGCTTGGGAGATCTATTTAATGTAGCTAGGATGATTTGTTTTTTATGCCATTTCGTATGTGAGGTCAATACAACATATATAAAAGGATCCAAGTCCTATTTCATGTTTCCATAGCGTAATTTTCTAAATTTTTTGCTGTCCATAGTGCAGCAATTCCTGAAAAGGAATATTACAGTGGTATCGGAGCTCTGCTCTTGGCTCAACTTGTGGGGATAATCTATCTATAGTATGGAGGAGAAATATATTTCAAAAATCCTACTTCAAACCATGTAGAACATTGCAATAGACCTCAAGGAGATGAGGCATAAAGGGGATTCTATAGGCTTTTGCCATGAGGCAAGCACTAGCACTTCACATGGCATGGAGCATTCAGCTGCACCACAACACTCTACCATGCCTTCATTCCTATCTAGGGAAGATAAGGAGGAAACCCTGGGTAATTATTTTGAGGAATATGAATCCCAATCTCAGAAGTTCAAAGAACACTTGAGCTTTCAAGAGTTTTGTTGGATCAAGGATGGGAGGAGAGTTAATTCTCATCAAAAGAAGGGAAGTTTTATGCAGGGATCAGACCTATAGCGTAGTATGGGGAGGTTCTTATTACCTACATATGATGGAACACCTAAGTGTACAGCCAAGGCTTGGGTGGAGAATCTGGACACTTATTTTCAGCTCAACAAGGTTTCTGAAATAGAAGCCATCAAAATAGTTGCGCTGCATTTAGAAGGGGAGGCTCATGAATGGTGGTTTCATGGATTAACCACACTTGGGCATAATCACATCACTTCATACTCAGTCTTTACCAAAAGGCTAGTAGAAATATTTGATCCAAGAGATCCTGAAGCCCATTTTGTCAAGTTAACCAAGCTCAAACAGGAAGGAGATCTTGAAGACTATATTGCTGAATATTTGCAGCTTTCAGTGATGGTATCCAACCTCACTATGAGCAGGAAGGTATGCATGTTTGTTTATGGGGTGGTTGAACCATTGCAGGGGTTGGTCAAATCCACTAAACCAACCACTCTCCTTGAAGCTATGGAGAAAGATAGAAACTTACAACACACCTTCCCTAGGGCAAGAACATTACTGCAGCAAGAGACTTCTTCAGGGCCAAAACAGACAATCCTTGTTCATGATTTGAAGGAAGAATGTGTTGCAGGGAAGGCACATCTTATTGAGACCTTATCCAAGGAAGGGGAGGAGGCCAGCATTGTACCATCCATAGAAGACTTTTCTCCAAGGAGAGGAGCTATTTCAGCGTTAAAAGGGGTCCCAAAATATCTGACCTTGAGGGTAAGAGGTAATATTATGTGGCAAAGAGTGTCTGTGCTGATAGATAGTGGAGCAACTCGTAATTTTATTGATTCACAGTTGGTGCAGAGGAGAGGGATCCACATGGAGGAGTTTGAGGGATTCTCAGTCTTGGTTCCAGGAGCTAGGACCCTGTAGTGTGCCAAATATGTTCTGGCACTATCCATTACCATGGGGACCTACACATTAAAAAACCACTTCTTTGTGGTAGATATTCCAGACACCAATATCATATTGGGGGTCCAGTGGTTGATCACTCTTGGGAGAGTTACCACTGATTGAAAAAATTTGGATATGGAATGGACAGAAGGGAATATTGGTCAGCATCAGAAGATCAAGGGCATAAACACATACCCCCCTCAGATTGTTTCAGCACACAGAATGGAAGCAGATCTGTGCAGAGGAGATATAGAATAGGTAGTGGAGCTGCATCTATCAGAAGCAGAGGGCAAGGATTCACCAGTGCATCTAGATGTACAATCTCTTTTGGATCAGTATTCTACAGTATTTGGAGATATTCCATCAGGAAGGCCTCCTAACCGGGGGTTTGAACACACTATTGAGTTGGAGCAAGGAATCTAAGCAGTAATCACCACTCCTTATAGGCACCCCAAGGCTTATAGGGATGAGATTGAGAGGGCCATCCAAGAGCTGCTAGGTCTAGGACACATCAGGCCTAGTACTAGTCATTTTGCCTCTTTAGTGGCCTTGGTAAAGAAGAAGGATGGCACATTGAGGATGTGCATTGATTATAGAGCCTTGAACAAGAAGACCATGAAGAACAGGTACCCCATACCTAGGATTGATGAACTAATGGATGAGTTGAGGGGATCTAAATACTTTTCCAAGATTGATTTGAGATCCAGGTATCATCAAATCAAGGTCAGGGATCAGGAAATCCCCAAGACAGCGTTCAGATGTCACTACAGGCATTTTGAATTTTTGGTGATGCCCTTTGGATTGACTAATGCCCAAGCAACTTTCCAATATTGCATGAACCACATCTTCCGTGGTCATTTGAGAAATTTAATATTGGTCTTATTTGATGATATTCTTATCTATAGCTGCACTATGGAGGAGCATCTGCAGCATATTGAGACAGTTTTACATATTCTCAAGGAGAAAAAATTCTATGCCAAGCTCTCCAAATGTGAATTTGGCCTCACAGAGATGTTGTATTTGGGTCACATCATAGGAGTGGATGGAGTAAGGGTGCATGAGGAGAAGATCCGGGCTATCAAATATTGGTTTGAGCCTAGGAATGTCATAGAACTCCAGGGTTTTGTTGGCATGTGCACTTATTACCGGAATTTTGTGAAAGGATTCTCACAACTAGCAGCACCACTCACAGAATTGACCAAGAAGGGAGCTTTCCATTGGACATCTACAGTGCAGAGGGCTTTTGATAAGCTCAAAGAGGTAATGAGTAGCTGTCTTGTATTGGTTTTTCCTGATTTTTCTTAGCCTTTTGTTCTAGAATGTGATGCATCAGGTGAAGGAATTGGAGCAGTCTTGATGCAAGGAGGGCATCCTATAGCCTTTGAAAGTAGGAATTTGCTTCCTCATGAAAGGTTATACCCCATCTATGATAAAGAAATTTTGGCTATCATGCATGCATTAGCCAAATTCCAACAATACTTGGTGGGGAATAAGTTCAAGGTGAAGACTGACCATAACAGTCTTAGATTCTTCCTTGAACAGAAGAAACTCCAAGAGAGACAACAAAAGTGGGTGAGAAAATTCCAAGCATGTGACTTTGACATAGAATATGTCAAGGGGAAGAGCAATGTGGTGGCTGATGCTCTATCTAAGAGGCCTACAACGTTGTCCTTGAGGGGCATGGACACATATTGGAAGGCTCAAATTTTAGTTGAGTATTCCAAAGATGACTTTGCATGTGAGATACTTGATGGAGTGGTATCGGATGAGAGGTATAGGGTGATGGATGAGATCATCTATTACCGGGACCAGATCTTCTTGGCTAAGAATTCCAAACTCAAAGAGAATATCTTACTAGCATCACATGATGCCCCACTTGCGGGGCACCATGGCTTCACAAAGACTTATAGGGCCATAAGAGAGATATTCTCATGGAAGGGTGTCAAAGAGGACGTGCTCCAACATGTCAAGGAGTGCACAATTTTTCAGCAAAATAAGGGAGAGCACACCCACCCTGTTGGGTTATTGCATCCACTACCTATTTTGGATGGGAAATGGGATAGCATCTCTATGGAATTCATCACCGGCCTACCGACAATACAGGGTAAGGATTGTATCTTTGTAGTTGTTAATAGACTAACAAATTACTCTCATTTTTTCACATTATGCAGCTGCACAGGTGGATGAGCTTTTCTTTAGAGATGTATTTAGACTCCATGGTCTCCCAAAGACCATAGTGAGTGATCGGGACAACCGCTTCATGGGTGGCTTTTGGAAAGAACTTTTCTGGTTAGTGGGGATTGATTTGGCACCAAGCACTAGCTATCACCCACAAACCGATGGGTAAACCGAGATAGTGAACAAGTGGCTGGAAGGCTACTTGAGAAACTATGTTGTATGGAAGTAGAGGGATTGGCTGCGTTCGCTCCGCTTGGGGGAGTATTGTTACAACACCACTCACCATATTTCTATTGGTATGACTCCATTCTGGGCCTTATATGGGTATGATGCACTCTCATTTACTGATGTTATGTTTGGGGCAAGTAAGGCTCGAAGAGAAAAGGAATGGATTCAGGAGAATCAGGACATACTTAGAGCCTTCAAAGACAACATTGCTACTGCCCATAATCAACAGAAGATATATGCAGACCGTGGTCAGGTAGAGAGATAGTTTGAGGTGGGAGATCTAGTCTATCTACATCTTCAGCCTTATATATAGTCCACACTCAAGGAGAAGGGAGCTGAGAAGCTCAAACCACATTTCTATGGGCCATACAAGGTGATCAATTGTGTTGGTAAGGTAGCATATGAGCTGGAGCTTCCTAAAGGGAGAAAGATCCATAATATTTTCCATGTCTCTTGCCTCAAGAAGTCCATTGGGAGAAATGTAGTTGCCAACATGGATCTCCCCCCCATTGATGATGAGGGCCACCTAATTTTGCAACTAGAAGCAATCTTAGACACAAGGGAGAGGTAGCTAAGAAGCAGAGTTATCAAGGAATATCCGATTCGATGGAGGAATCTACCAGATGAGGATGCCACTTAGGAAGGAGAGAAGATCTTGCAGCATCCTTCTTTGTTGTTTCTTGAGGACAAGAAACTTTTGAGCAGGGAGGAATGTAATATTCCCAATTAGCTATTACTAGTTGGAATATTATAATTGCTCCATTTTGCAGTTAGAAGAATAAAAGGGGTAGGGAGAACCCTTAAATCTCTTGAATAGAAATAAAACAATCCCAATGTGAAAGGGGATCAGATTAGGAGGACAAATAAAGCCACCTTGGTGTGAAACGGGGCAATGCAGGTGAACTATATCTAGTTGACCAAGTCAACAGCGCTACTACAAGAGGAGGGAAACCAGTAAGGACAACACAATTTTGAAGGAGGAATCTTTTCTAGGAAGTCACCTAATTAATGAGTGGGGTCAGGGGTGAGGAGGCTCACCAAGGATAAGAAGAATGGGATAGCAGCAAGGAAGGCATTCAATATTAATCTATTTTTGGTCTTTTGACTACTTGCATGCTTCAGTTGTGGTTGCAGCATTGTTTAGTGCAAGGGATTCTCATGCGGGAATTCCATCCTCTTCCTTGGATCAGCTTGTTTAAGGGATCAAAGGGGAAGGTTCTGAGCTATATTTCCACCATCTGACTTAGGGTCAAGCAGTCACCAACATCAAAAATGCAGTCAATTCCAAAAACTGCGTCTTTTCTGTAGGTGAAGAAATGGCAGGGTTGAGTCCCTTGATTTTGTGCTAGTACTTGAGGAGAAGGTGTCTATTTCTCTCCGTAAAGTCTAATAAGAAGGTCCTTGGGCCATTTTATGTATTGATCAGCTATTTCGTGTTATATTCAGTCATATCAAATACAAAGTTGTAGTAGACTGCGTGATTTTCTGCAGTATTGTCTTTTATACTTGTGTAATGCCAGAAACCCTTGTCGGGTTGTCTTATTTCTTGTATAAAAGAGGTTAAACCTCCATTTCTTGGCTCTCTAATTAATATAATTTCCATATCTGTATTGATTCACAATTTTCTATATAAACCCTCATATGAATTACGCTATTGGAGTCTTCAGAAATTCTGTTGTTGAAAGTCATGGGATTGGGGTGTTTTTAAGCCATATTGAGCTAGGGAAATCTATTTAATGTAGATAGGATGATTTGTTTAAGCTATACATGGAAGCTCTGCATGATACCCATTTCTGACTGAAGGCATGTGAAGATGAAATCATTTGGACCATATAAAAATGGGGATGGTATACACCAAAGTAAGGTTACTCCCATATCTATCAGGTTAACAGACCTGGTCCACTCATCCCTTGGTGGCACTACCTCTGGAAACTCAAAGGCCTAGCCAAAGCACGACTGCTCATGTGGTGCATACTCACCGACAAAATTTGCACTGGGGCCAATTTACAGAAAAAAAAACCTTCTATGTACCACACAGGTGTGCACTTTGCAAGAATGAGGCAGAAGATACACAATGTCTATTTCTAAACTGCATTTTTGCACTTGAACTATGGACTATTATACTCTCATATATCCATACCAATTAGCGTTGGACTAGTCTCTCACTTACAGTTGCTTAGGAACATTGGTGGCACGTTGTTAACCCCCACAAACTTCGGAACCTACCCATTCTTATCTACTGGAACATATGGATGGCCTGCAATCGGACCATATTCCATGACATCCCACACCACTGGCCCTCATCCATTGCTCATATACTTTCCATCTATCATTTCATCCCTGATGACCCACCTCCTCCCTGCCCCCACATTATCCTCCCCGATATCATTAACCACTGACTCCCATGGGCATATTTTAATGGGTCTGCACAGGCTCATGGTTGTGGTGGTGGGTTTATCCTTCATCTCTCTGACCATCATTTTTATAAATTCAAAATTGGACTTGGCCACGGCACCAATAACTTTGCATAACTATATTTTCTCTTGTACCTGCTTCAATTCAACATCACTAAATATATACATGCTCTACAAATTTTTGGGGACTCCAAGATTGTCATTGACTAGTTTTCTAATCTATTGACATGTCGCACACATATACTTTAGAATATATTGGCTGAAACTCATCTGCTCAAAGCCCATTTTGATCATACTTCATGTCGACACATTTTCAGGGAGAGGAACACAATTTCCGACCTCCTTTCCAAGGAGGAGACGCACCTATTGGCTGCACATATGGAGGTACAAGAACAAAATGATCATGCATACTATCAGTACTTTCACAGACCTTTTGTCCCTGCACCTGGGCGAGGGGATGGCCCCCGATAGATTAGGCAGTAGAACATTATACACATTTTTTATTATAGTTTATTTTTTATATATATAGATCTGACTCCATATGGAGAAGTCTTTTGTATTACAAAATGATACATTAGAAACATATAGCATATGTGTTTTTTTCTGAATGCTTACAGCACTATCTATTTGGTAGCTACAAGCTTATCTACATATGCTCATGCATCTACAACATGTAACTCTTATTTACTTTAATAAAAGTTACAATTTTTCCTTGGGAAAAAAAAAACTGAACATACACTAGTAAGAGATCAATGAATTAATTATTTAATTAATTCACAATCAGTGGTCTCACATGCAACTAGATATTTACTATTATTAACTACATGCGTGTCAGATCTAGTGGAGACCCAGTTGAGAGATAGGTGAAAGGGACAGTTTGACTATCAGTTGTGGCATTATTGGGTGCACTCATGCAACCACACACACATTGGAGATGCCCATGAGGATTGCACAGTAAAGACAAGCAGTATCTCATTCATTCAGGAATTGTGATCAACAGGGATTGCGCAGTGGAGGCAGGTTGTCAGGAGGCAGTAAATTGGCGAATGTATTTGCCAATTTTCGTATGACAATGTGAGACGATTATATATTGTACTGAGAGATCTTGGATTAGAGTTTTGTATGAGATTGTTTCATGATCCATGATATATACATAAAATATGATAGTGGGGTTTTTAGCTTTATTCTTTCCTGGTAAAAACATATGTGTTATGTGTGATTGGTCTTTCTTCATATGTTTGCAATTGGCGATCGTGTTTTAAATTCCACAAGATTTATGTAGAAGCGATTATGTATTTAACAGTGGCATATAATTGTTAGATTAGGAGAATCTAGGCAATACATAATTTGTATCTACAAATATATTATTTACGAAAAAGGAAAACCTTAGTCAAACATGACTAAGAGGTTTTCTCAGGTATCAGACCTGAGTGACAAATTTATGAAAAAGGAATCATGGAGTTTTCTTTTTGTCCTCTTTTTCAAACTCTCTAAATATGAAAAAGGACAGCATTTTCACTGCCGTTAGACTCATTAAAGCATAAAATAGTGATGGAATTGTTGATCATGGCAAGATCAAGTTTCAATTATCACTAGACTCGTTACATTATTAAATAGTGATGGATTCACACGAAGGGTCGAATTATAGATGAAGCATATGTTACCCTCCTCAAGCTTGTTAAAAAATAAATAGGTACTGGTCAGCAATGACTGGGGAAAATTTGGGAAAAATAGCATAACACTTTATGTTAGCAGGTCGCTCTTTAACATGACACTTTCACTCCATCATCGTGACTTTTGGGTTGGGTAATCTTCTTGACGGTTCATCATACCTTCACTTTGGTTTTGGGTCAATGCTGCCAACTAATCTCAGTGTCACAGATATCTTCAAGAGAAATCATCCAGTAAATCCTCATCTTTCTGTAATGCTCATAAACCTTCATTTTCATGACAGTCATCCCTGAACATTGCTATATCAAGTCACATTTTGTCTCTGAAATCATTACTCTTGTTTTGCGATAAGGTTGATTCTTGTCAAAATCAACTCATCATCCAGGAAGTTTACTTAGAAACATCTTCCAGTACCCTGAGGCTTGCTACATCATCGGCAAGTTTCTCGTTTCTGGACCTTTGGCTGAAATATTTTGTTTGGCGTTCGACATCAAATCATCTATTCACGCCTTGCAAATTGTACTGCAATACCTTGAAAGCCATTAACATCAATGGTGGTTTTCTCACGTCTGTTAACAGCTCACATCATCGGCTGGTAATCAGATGATGTCTTCCCATGTTCAACTTCAAATCATATATTCACATGGTTAGACTTGTACCTGAACTATCGAGTGAACGAGATAAGAAGACCCTGGATCTAGTTTCATCCATCTGGGCTACGATTTCAGGATTTTTGTACACATCATATGTACGATGGCTTTACATACATATCGTCATCCAAACATGGGCCTATATATGTAGCCATGTCGATATCGAGAAACATTCCAGTGTAGATGACTTTCTGAAATATGTATATGTTATGATATTTTATTTGTTGAGTATGGGTATGCCTCCCTCATCGATTCATGAAAATATCATGATGTAATGTATTTCAAATTGATGCAGGTCACCATTCGCTTCAGATCCTACTCATCACATCATAAATCATATCATCCAAATACTATTATTATTTTGACTTCATGCTTTACTGGGTGGCTATTATAAGTCAATTTGGGCATCATCCCCCAAGACCTGGTCAAATTGGGCATCATCCCCCAGGACCAATGAATAGGGTCTATCATCCCCTTATATTTCAGTTACTATATGCCCTATGTGAATACATTCCATTCATGGCTAAAATTGTGAGATTTCCAAGGTTTTAAGTATACATTATATGACCCACTAACTCACCAATGCTCCTCTATAAGGGACTAGCTGTGTTGCAGTGCCAATACCTCCATGCAAGGGTGCACTGCAGTGCACTTCCTGACACTCAAGGGTGCGTTGGTCATCTTGGAGCGAAATCATCATTGTTCTGGGAATATCCACATGGTCGGTGCCTTCTAGAAGAATCCATAGGTGTCATAATTAAAATCCAAGTGTCCATCAACCACCTCTGAAGTTGGAAACATGTCTCGCCTATTATTATAAATCCATTCAATGAGAAACTACCATCAGTTTCCCTATAAATTGAGCACTCATCTAAGAGCTAGGGAGGAATAATTTTGTGCAAAGTTATGTTGTTGGATTCTCATTTGATAAGAGAGTGGAAGTACTGATATGTTGTTGAGATGATGATGGATGTGATGAGGCTGAAATGAAGTTGCAGTAGGTTGACGAGAAATTGATCCATTGGTTGCAATATTCTCCTCCTACTCTATTAATAAATATATATGTTCATTTTCTCAATACATATGTGTATATCTTGTGAAATTTATTCTTGATGATTTGTGTATTCTCAGATCTAATCGGTTTGATTTTATTAAGATAAGTAGATATTTGTATATTGTATGTTGTTTTTTTTTCCTTGCCTTTGATTGCAGGAAACTATATAGGGACTTGAGTTGGATTGAGAGTGGTGGCAACAGCGACAGAAGGAGAAGGAGAGCGAAAGTATCACAAGTAGGCTCTTTCCCATGAATCTGTGTATCTATTTATTTTAGAGAAAATATTAGTTGTCTATATTTTGTTATTCTGAGTGAAGAAACACCACACTTGAGGAATTTAGTTTATCCGTAGATTAAAATTATGTATAACATGGTCCTCAATTACAATATAGTCCAAAACCTTCTTTGGGTCAAGCTGGAACTTACCCCATTTGACCTAATGTCTAATACCAGCAAATTCCACAGGGTCAGTAACAGCAACCCTAGAAGGGACCTTATGTCCAGCAACGGCATTATGTTCAACAAGGACCTATCCCTCAACAGGTGTTGCATTAGGGGCCGTATTAACATCCCCAACAGAAACCTTATGTTGAGAAACACCTGCAACAAGGTACCTATCAACAACCCTAGCCTCAACAAGGTACTTACCAACAACAGTGGAGACAATATGGTTATTATTGTCAAAATCAACCCCATTGGGGGCAAAACCCATATCATCAAGGTTGGAACCCTCAAATGGGTAATTAACAGAAACCTTTCACTCCTTAAAATCTTAAGTTACCATTCTTAGCTACGCTGGAACTTTTGGATGTGTCACGGCTTACAAATGACCCAATACAACACATGCTACATTGGCCTCCGGTTCTGACTAAGATTCCTAGGGATTTTCCTAAATTTGAAGGTAAATCTGGAGAACACCCCTAAGCTCACATTATGACGTACCATTTATGGTGCTCTTCTAACTCTTGGGTGGATGATTCAATTCAATTATTTATTTTCCAATGCACATTAACGGGCGTCACTGCTAAGTGGTACATTGAACTACCCCACAACATTTTCCAAGGTTTCAATTCACTGGCTATGGCCTTCCTTACGCATTTCCAGTTACCTGTCTAGTATGAAATCGACACTCACCTATTAACATCTTTAGAACAATGAACTGCTACCCATATCTCCAATCACATTCATGAATGGAGATGCAGGCAACATCTTATCAAGTTTGAAATTCCTGATCAACTGCTCACTGAATGGTTTACTAAATCATTCATTCCTCAAATTTCCAAATATCTTTCTATGGGTAGTTGTGTAACTGAGGAACGGGCCCTTGCCCATGCTTAGTATCTAGATTTGGTTTATTCCTAGTCTGGAACATTATACAATCTTTTACCGAACGCCCTGCGACCTTCAACAAACCCATCATCTTCAAAATCTACTGATACACCACTAGTTGATGGTGTTATCGGGTCAATGGCTCAAACTTCTAACAGTACTCTAAAAAAATTTGTGAAGCCTAAGTCTACTTAGACCACTACACCTTCCATTCCTACGAATGATTCTAAAAATCCTGGTAAAACCTTCGAGGTTAACGTCGTTCAGTTTGTCGCAGCGGAAAAATACTCCAAAGGTAATAAAAAGGGGAAAGGCAAAGCCAAATATGATTCCTCTAAACAAGATTCCTCTAAGTCGTCTGTTGATGATGCATCTAAACATAAGCCCAAATATCCTTGTTTAATATGTGATGACGATCATTACACCAAGGATTTTTCTCATCGTTTCGAGGTTAGTCGTCTTCTAAAAGGAACATCAAGAACACACACTATTTTGAAAGAGCCCTTTTCGTCTCAGCAGACGCAAATTTTAGACCAGCCTCAATCTTCTACTGCTGGAAGCTCTCAAGTTTTCATGGCTGGGACAGAACCCATTTTTGTTGCCACTCGATCAAAAGAGCATTTGACTCCTGCCAAATCTGTTGTGGAAAAATATGTCGTTGATGTGCCTTCTTCTTCCACTCCGCTTACTTTCGGTCCTCTTTATATTGAACGACCTAGTAATGATTCCATTATCTAACTTCCTCTCGAAGGTGTTCTCCATAAATACTCATATAATTTGAATGCATGAGATGCTTAGCATAATAGTATCGTGGAATATTTAGCTCAAGCGCCTTCAGCGATGCCAGCGTTGGAATTCCTTCAATATTTCCCATCGTAGAGGAAGGAATTATTATCCGCTATCAAAGGAATTGATATGTCAGATTTGAATTTAATTACTTTTGACCTTGAAAACCACGTTCCTTGTCTCCCATCACAAATTGATGCCAGGATACTAGGTTAACAAAGCCTAGCATATAAAAACTCATGTGCTATCTTAAAACTTAAAATTCTTTATTAAAACCACAAATATGTTCAACTCAAAAATACACATGAAGGAAAGTGATGCAGGGGCATTAGAGTCTAGCCAGCAATGTGAAAGCTTGTTCACATGTTGTGGCTAGCTGAATTAAATTCATTCACTGATGAGTGATAGTCAATTTTTAATGAGAGGATTGAATTCCTCAAACAAATTGATATTATTATTTTTGTAATAAATTAGGAGAGTATATAGAGATAAGTGGTTTGAATAGGTGTAAGCATGTTGAGCATATCTAGCTACAATTGATAGATTTTAGGAGGATATTGGGCAAGTAGGATTTTTTCTCAATTTAGGAAATTTGATCCTAAATTGAGGAGGTCTCTGTTTTTTAATAAAACTATAAATTAGAATCTTTGTAATTGAGAAATTCGGAGTTGGCCAAGAGGAATTATTGTGAGGATTGGAATTAATAAAGATTGCAAAGTTCCGAATTATTGTTTCATACTGGCAATCCCCGGAGATCTTTATCTTCAAAATTTTATTGGTTTTGATATCTCTGTATAAGAGATTAAGGCAATCGAACTTATGTGGTCGTTGTTTAGAAGAAGACTTTGATTCTTTTAAATTTCTTGAATTACACAGTTTGGTTTTGAATTGACTGCAACGTAGACTCTGTATGAATTTCTATGTTTACCAAATGCTTTTCATTATTCCACGTCCTCTCTGTTAAGATAATACGCACTTATTTGTTTGAAGCATTTCTTTTCATATCAGATATCAATTCTGATATTGATAAGAGTTTTTATAAGAGTTTGTGAGTTTCGATTTGTAGAATCTATACCGATTCCGGTCTTAAAATTTCCATGTATGAAGGACGCAGTGAATAAAATCTCTGATTTTTGAAGATGTATTGAAACATATGTTTGCTAGAATGATATTGTTGAATCACAGTCTTAACACAGAGGAAGACAAAGGGAGGAATTCAGAGTTAACACAATCAAATATCAGTTTTGAAGAAGCGCCTTTGAAGCGTGGAATCTTATAGCATTTTGAAACAATGCAATCAACATTGTGAAAGACCAAAAAGTGAATGCGTTGGAAGAGGTATGAACAGCGTTGCTTTGAAATTGAGTGACTGCATTGAAATTCTGTTGAAAACCAGCATTCAAAGCGATTAGAAACTAGAAGTTTTGAAAAGTGGTTTTTAATGGTAAACCACCAATATCGCACGCCTCTGGAGTTGAGGAACGGTTTTGTAAAAACTCACGCGAACCAATTGTTTGCAAACACGTCATCAGTCCAAAACTTCCCATATCACGTAGCTTTGGAATGTTAAATCTATGTGATGAAAGCAATGTGGTATGCATTTGATCCGTTCGATCTGGAAGGCAAAAGATCCAAGGTTGATCACTAGTCAAGCTGCACAAGTTTTAATATCAGGTATGGCCCATAGTTTGGCATTGGTAAATGTTTTATTAACATATAAGAGTTTGGTATTAGATGTGTGGGGTCCATATAAAAATCAACGTAGAGCAAGTTCTTTGTTCTTAGAGAAAAGATGTTAAGTTACGAAGGTTCGATTTTGTTCAAAAGGGTTTAATAAATATTTCAAAGGGATTGAAATATTATTATTTTAATACTATGGTGAAAAGTCTAACCTTCGATTTATTTACCAAAGTGTAAAGCTTTTAAAGGTTTTTGAGTTTGGCTTTAATGGAGGAGCTGATGTGGTATAAATGACTTTTTAAAGTTATTATAATTTCATTAATCAAATTTTTCAAAATTTGATGAATGAAAATGAGAACGAAGAATTGAATCTGACTCCTTCGGAGTTAGAAACCATTGTGAGTAAATTTGAAAGGCTCTCCTTAAGGTCGGCACCATCACCGCCATCAATAGTGGTATCAGAGCCGACTTCAAAGCATTTTTCAGAGGTTAAGCAGACTTCCCAGAGTTAGAGGAAGAAATCCGGCATGGCTGTCTGAATTGGTAGAGGTGATGCTGGTAGAAGAAGAGGTAGGCCAATTGCTAATGCAGAGGTACTGGAGACTATGCAGCAGATTCAAGCCAGACTGGAAGCAATTGAAGTAGGACATCCAAGAGATCCTGAAGATGTAAGTGAACCTGAAGCTGAAGAAGAAGAAGACAATATTGAGCTTACCCCTGATATGAGATTTTTTAAATCAGGTTTAGGCTCTACATCCAGACCTAGACTTGAAGTATCAGCTTTTGCAGGAGGATTGAATCCAGAAGAGTTGATAAATGAGATGAATAAATCCTTTGATTATGAAGATATGGCTGAAGATAAGAGAGTTAAATTTGCAGTCACAAGGTTAAAGGGACATGCAGCACTTTGGTGGGATGGAGTGCAAGAAGAGAGAAGGAGAGCTGGAAAACAACCAATCAAGAGTTGGAGCAGAATGGTGGCCAAACTGAAAGGTAAATTCTTGCCTAGTGATTATCAGCTTACATTATTTAGACAAATGAAAAATATTAGACAAAGACTAATGACTCTGAAAGAGTACACAGAAGAATTCTACAAAGTGAGCATAAGAGCTGGACAGATCCAGGACACAGCAGAGAAGATTTTCAGGTATGTGAATGGTCTCAGATTGGAGATCCAAGATGAAATCAGTATTTTGTCTCCTAAGACAGTAGAAGATGCTTATCAAATGGCCTGAAAGCTGAAGAGAAACTGCTAAGAAAGCAGTCTGCCAAAGGAAGAGGTACTTTCCGAGGAAAGGGAAGTCAAGGTGGTAGAGGGAGATCTACAGCACCAAAGGATGGAGATAGCATGCACACACAAATGGTGATGCAAGTGGCAGAAGAAATTCCCACAGAGGAAGAGGACGCAGAAGCAGAGGAAGAGAAGTAAGATGTTACTGATGTAACAAATTGGGACATAGAACCTTTGAGTGCCCATAGAAAGAGAATGTGGGTACAAGTTAGAGAAATGAAATTTTTGCTCAGACTGAAGAAGTAGTAAAGTTTCCTGAAGCAGAGAAATAAATTGTGCCAGAGAAGGGAGAATCTTTGGTTGTTAATAAATTTTTGTTGAAAAAAACAAAGGAGGTTGTTGAACTAGCATAGAGGAAAACTTTGTTCAGAAGTGTCTTAAAAGTTAAAGGTAAATGCTATCAATTAGTCATTGATAGTGGCAGCACATACAATCTGGTTTCTACAGAGGTGATAGAGAAGTTGAAATTAAAGACAAAGTAACATCCAACACCCTACAAGGTGTCATGGCTTCAAAAGGGTCATCAGCTGATTGTGAAAGAATAGTGTGAGATAGAGTTGCAGATGGGCAGCTACAAGGATAAGATAATGTGTGATGTGATGCCTATGGATGTGTGTCACATACTGCTGGGTAGCATGACAGAGGAGCAGTGCATGATGGTAAGAGGAACACCTACAAGTTTTTCAAGGATGGTATGTATCAAACAGTGTTTCCAATGGAAGAAGGAGAAGAATCAAGCAAAAAGTCCGATCCAAAGGCTTTATTGCTGAGTGGGAAAGAATACTTGTAGCAGATTGAAGAAGAAGAGGTAAATTTTTCTTTAGTTTGCAAACCTAAAGTAGTACTTCTACAAAAATTTCTGATTTACCAATTGAAATTCAAGAAATGTTAGACAATTATTGTGATATAATCGTGGATGATTTGCCTAATGAGTTACCGCATGTAAGAAAAATCAGCCATCAGATAGATTTGATTCCAGGATCAAATTTTCCAAACAAAGCAGCTTACGGAATTACTCCAGCAGAAAATGAAAAAATCAAAAAGCAAGTGTAGGAATTGGTTAACAAAGGTTTGGTCAGAGAAAGTTTGAGTCCTTGTGCAGTACCTACAGTGCTGAGCCCAAAGAAACATGGAGGCTGGAGAATGTGCACTGATTCAAGAGCAATCAACAAGATAACAATCAGGTATAGATTTCCTTTGCCCAGGATTGAAGATTTAATGGAATTTTTGAGTGGAGCAAGATATTTTTCAAAACTTGATCTGAAAATTGGGTATCATCAGATTAGGATAAGAGAAGGTGATGAATGGAAAACAGCCTTTAAGACAAATGAGGGATTGTATGAGTGGTTGGTAACGCCTTTTGGCTTATCAAATGCACCCTGTACTTTTATGAGGCTCATGAATGAAGTGTTAAGAGAATTTATTGGTAAATTTGCAATAGTATTTCTGGATGACATACTAATTTACAGCAAAACAAAAGAAGAACATTTAAGGCATCTTAACTATGTCTTGAAGAAATTACATCAAGAGAAGTTGCTGATAAATCTGAAGAAGTGTTCATTCATGAAGGAAGAGCTGGTGTATCTGGGTTTTGTTGTTTCTGCTGAAGGATTAAAGATGGATCCAGAAAAGGTCAGAGCAATTGTAGAGTGGCCTTCACCAAAAAGTGTCTTTGAGGTAAGAAGTTTCCATGGACTTGCTAGTTTTTACAGAAAATTCATAAGGAATTTTAGCAATATTAATGCACCTATCATTGAAACCATAAAGAAATACAAACAGACATTCAAGTGGACTGCTGAAGCTGAAAAGAATTTTTAGTTTTTAAAACAGAAAATAACAGAGAAACCTGTTTTAGTGTTGCCTGATTTTAATAAAACATTTCAAGTGTGATGCCACTGGAGAAGCTATTGGAGTTGTCTTAAGTCAAGAAGATAGGCCTGTAGCATATTTCAGTGAGAAGCTGAATGACACAAGGAGAAAATACTCTTCTTATGACAAAGAGTTTTATGCAATAGTACAATAATTGAAGAAGTGGAGACATTATTTAATGTCTAAAGAATTTGTACTATATTCAGATAATCATGCTTTGCAATACATTATGCAGCAGTCGAAATTGAATCAAAAACATGTTAAATGGGTTAAATATATTCAAAGTTTCAACTTTGGTTTAAAGCACATAAGTGGCCAGGCAAACAAGGTAGCTAATGCCTTGAGTAGGAAGAACATTCTTGTCCAAGAAAGTCAAATTGAAGTGGTAGGTTTTGATTTTCTTAAGGAACTATATAAAACAGATTTGGATTTAAAGGAAGCATTTGAAGCATGTTTGAATCCTTTTTTGATAGATAGAAGTCATTGGCTGGATTATTTCTTGCAAGAGGGTTTATTGTTCAGGAGAAATCAATTGTGTATACCAAATTTTTCCATGAGAGAAAACTTAATCAGAGAGAAGCATAGTGGTGGACTTGCTAGACATTTTGGTATTGATAAAACTTATGAGCAGTTGAGTCATTTTTATTATTGGCCAAAAATGAGATTTGAAGTGGAAAAGTATGTGAAGAATTGTAAAATTTTCCAGTATGCTAAGGGAAGAAGCTAGAATGCAGGTTTGTACATTCCATTTCCTATTCCAGACAGACCTTGGGATATGGTAAGTATGGATTTTGTTTTAGGACTACCTAAGACACAGAGAGGGAATGATTCAATTTTTGTTGTTGTTGATAGATTTTCAAAGATGGAACATTTTATTCCATGTTATAAAACCAGTGATGCTACTCATGTTGCTAATTTTTTTTTCAAAGAAATTGTTAGATTACATGGGTTGCCTAAAAGCATTGTTTCTGATAGAGATACCAGGTTTGTTGGTAATTTTTTGAGGACATTGTGGAAGAAGCTTGGTACTAATATGAGTTTCAGCTTAGCTTATCATCCTCAGACTGATGGGCAGACTGAGGTATTAAACAGAAGTTTAGGAAATCTTTTGAGAAGTCTTGCAGGAGAGCATCATAAGTAGTGGGATCATATCTTACCACAGGAAGAGTATGCATATAATGATTCACAAAACATAAGTACAGGACAGAGTCCATTCCATATTGTTTATGGGATGCACCCAAGAGGAGTTTCTGAATTGAGAAATTTGGGAAAAGCAGAAATGAGAAGTGTCAGGGGTGAAGAATTTGCTTCAGAGATTCAAGCAATTCACGAGCAAGTGAAACAGCAGTTACAAGACAGCAGTATCAAGTACAAGAGCAGAGAAGATTTGAGCAGAAGAGAAGTTCAATTTGAATTTGGTGATTTAGTTTTGGCACACTTGAGGAAAGATAGATTTCCAAAAAGAGAGTATAACAAACTAAAGTTTAAAAAGATAGGACCATGCAGAATCCTAAGAAAATTTTCTGCTAATGCCTATGAAATTGAATTGCCATCTGATATTGGAATATCTCCAATATTTAATGTTGTAGATTTGTACAGGTATGAATATGGTGGCACAGATGAAAGACCAGAAGATAAAGAGCAGATTGATTGGGTAAAACAGTTACCTACAACACAACCATTACAGCCAGAGATGATCTTAGACAAAAAGGTGTTTAAGAGAACCAGAGGACAAGAGTATTTCCAGTATTTGATTAAATGGAAGAATAAGCCGATTGAATATGCTACATGGATGATAGAAGCTATGTTACAGAAACTAGGTAGTTCTGTGAAGGAGCTCATGGACAGGAGCCCATGAAGAATTTTGTCCTCGGGAGTCTGATGCAGGGGCATTAGAGTCTAGCCAGCAATGTGAAAGCATGTTCACATGTTGTGGCTAGCTGAGTTAAATTCATTCATTGATGGGTGAAATTCAATGTTTAATGAGAGGATTGAATTCCTCAAAAAAAATGATATTATTATTTTTGTAATAAATTAGGAGATTATTTAGAGATAAGTGGTTTAAATAGGTGTAAGTTGTTGAGCATATCTAGCTACAGTTGATAGATTTTAGGAGGATATTGGGCAAGTAGGATTTTGTCTCAATTTAGGAAATTTGATCCTAAATTGAGGAGGTATCTGTTTTGTAATAAAACTATAAATTAGAATCTTTGTAATTGAGAAATTCGGAGTTGGCCAAGAGGAATTATTGTGAGAATTGGAATTAATAAAGATTGCAAAGTTCTAAATTATTGTTTCATACTAGCAATCCCCGAAGATATTTATCTTCGAAATTTTATTGGTTTTGATATCTCTGTGTAAGATATTAAGGCAATCAAACTTATGTGGTCACTGTTTAGAAGAATACTTTGATTCTTTTAAATTTCTTGAATTACACAGTTCGGTTTTGAATTGACTGCAACGCTGACTCTGTATCAATTTTTATGTTTACCAAATGCTTTTCAGTATTCCACGTCCTCTCTATTAAGATAATACGCACTTATTTGTTTGAAGAAGTTCTTTTCATATCAGATATCAATTCTGATATTGATAAGAGTTTTTATAAGAGTTTGTGAGTTTCGATTTGCAGAATCTATACCGATTCTGGTCTTAAAATGCCCAAACAAATAATCGATGATGTATGAAGGACGCAGTGAATAAAATCTCTGATTTTTGAAGATGTATTGAAACATATGTTTGCTGGAATGATATTTTTGAATCACAGTCTTAATGCAGAGGAATACAAAGGGCGGAATTCAGAGTTAACACAATCAAATATCAGTTTTGAAAAAGCGGCTTTGAAGCATGGAAGCTTATAGTGTTTTGAAACAACGCAATCAGCATTGTGAAAGACCAAAAATTGAATGCGTTGGAGGAGGTATGAACAATGTTGCTTTGAAATTGAGTGACTGCGTTGAAATTTTGTTGAAAACTAGCATTCAAAGTGATCAGAAACTAGAAGTTTTGAAAAGCGGTTTTGAATGGTAAACCACCAGTATCGCGCACCTTTGGAGCTGAGGAGCGGTTTTGTAAAAACTCACGCGATCCAATTTTTTGCAAACACTTCATCAGTCCAAAACTACCCACATCGCGTAGCTTTGGAATGTTAAATCTATGTGATGAAAGCAACGTGATATGCATTTGATCCGTTCGATCTGGAAGGCAGAAGATCCAAGGTTGATCGCTAGTCAAGCTGCACGAGTTTTAATATCATGTATGGCCCAATAGTTTGGCGTTGGTAAATGTTTTATTGACATATAAGAGTTGGGTATTAGATGTGTGGGGTCCATATAAAAATCAACGTAGAGCAAGTTCTTTGTTCTTAGAGCAAAGAGGTTAAGTTACGAAGGTTATATTTTGTTTAAAAGGGTTTAATAAATATTTCAAAGGGATTGAAGTATTATTATTTTAATACTATGGTGAAAAGTCTAACCTTCGATTTATTTACCAAAGTGTCAAGATTTTAAAGGTTTTTGAGTTTGGCTTTAATGGAGGAGCTGATGTGGTATAAATGAAAATGAGAACGAAGAATTGAATCTGACTCCTCCGGAGTTAGAAACCATTGTGAGTAAATTTGAAAGGCTCTCCTTAATGTCGGCACCATCACCGCCATCAGAAATAGAGCCTGATAAATAAAATACTGATATAAAAACATAAAAACTCTTTGGCCAGATATTACAATGGGCAGCCTCTTGGTTCTCGGACCTTCAAACCATTTCTCTTATTCCCTCTTATTCCTCACCTCCTCACTTCCTCACTTCTCTCTATCCCCTTTTTCACACTCTCACAACCTACATATTTATACATAAATATGAATTTATTCCACTCCATAATTTCCTCCACACAAATCTCAACTTAAAATATAATTTAGATTTATATTTTTTTGGACTCAACTAAGTCTAGTTTATTGAATTCCTAATCCCTAGATTATCTACCTAGTTCAACTCCACTCATATCCTTAATTATTTAAGGAATATTTACAATAATCCTCACATTTATAATTTCTCTCCTAATTTATTAAAAATGAGCAAATTATTTAATAAAACAATTAAAATATCTCACCCCCTTAATTACACAATTGAATAATGAAAATTTAACTCGATGCTCTTGCATCAGACTCCCCATGTAGAGAAGTTTCCATAGACTCCTATCTATGAGGTCCGTCTCTTTTCAGTAACAATGCGATAGCCACAAGTCCTGATGACTTGCTCCCTCTAGGATTCCAAACTCTGTTATGTCGTTGGTCCTTCGAAGTATCAACTCGATTTGGCAACTCATCACCCACTCTGTCGATCGGATTCCATCGGCTTCTCCAACACTTTCTTTTTCCAATTCCTTGAAGTAATACCTCTTTTTCAAATTCTTTCATCTCCAACTAAGCTGAATACTTAACTTCTTGAAATGGAAAATAATCAGGATTTTCTTCTTGACCACAACTATAGTCATTGATTTCTTTTATAGCAACAACTTTCTCGTCTGATGTTGTACCTTCATCCACCAAAAAACTGTTAGTTTTAAAAAGATAAGACCTTTCGGTCTCTTTTGATGCTTCAGGCATCAATCTCCCATCACCGACTTTCTGGACTTCAATAGATTTTGTTTTGAACTGCTGGTTGCTTCCATCTTCATCCTGCTGGATTAATATTTATGTCTCCTTTTTGTCTCCATGGACACAACTCCCTTGTTGTACCTGATGCTCAACTTCTCTGACTTCGACATCATATCTGTTAATGTCACTTTCTTTACATACACTTACATCATTATCTAAAAATTTATAACATTCATTCAACTCTTTAAACATGTCATCTCTATCATGTATAGTAACTGTAATTTCTTCTGGATCAAGTTCTACAAGCTTTACTTCTCCATCAAGTTCCTTAAGCCATCGTTCCAAGAACTCGATTTCCTTATGAAATCTTTTCAACACTTCATCACAACCTTCATTCCCAGCTTCATCCTTCTTCTGACAATATTCCTGAGTTATCCTAGTTTTTGTTTCATCACACTGCAAAGTTTTTTCAGCAATTTCATTAAACAAATACATTTGTTTACCTCCTTGTAATATTTCTTCAGCGTTTCCATTATGCTCCTACTCCATAACAGCTTCAACTTGTTGTCTTACCCCAAAAAATAATTCATTTATGATTTCTTACTATTGTAAAAAATTAGTACCTTCCTCCTCTGAAAGGCATTCTCCACCAGACTTCACCTCAAAAGTTTCCTTCATCTCTGTGACAGTTCCATCAGATTTTCCAACATCTTTCGCACATCCTGCAAACATACATAAACTGTGAGATTTAAAAATGCAAGGTTTCATAGCCTCATCTGCTTCTCTTGCCAACACATCTTCAAATTCTTCTGAACTATCCCAATAGTTCATGAGATCTTCCTCATTGCTCTCTTCACCCAGAATTTCACCCTGTTCTGGGTCACAAATGGAAACATCCATTTTTAACTCAACCTCTCTGAGTTCTTCACACCTCAACATCTACTCGAGCTTCTTCAGCTCTTCTGTCAACTATATGTTTACTTGCTTTTCCCTCTTTGCGTGTAGTCTCTGCCACTTTACCTTCTTTCTCATGGTCCAACCTGTTAGGAATCTGTAATCAGCAAGATTGGCAAAGTCCGATCACAGAAACAACATCGTTTAAACCAAATTTGGGATTCTAGGATCTAGCCCTCCTAAATCCGGAGAGGGATCTCTCCAATATGTATAAAGAAAGTGAATAGAATAGCTAGGCTAAAAAGATAGATATAACGCTAGTTTTTAGTCCATTGGGCTATGGGGTCATAGCAGGGCTTTAATTGAACAACAACATCAAGAGTGATCCAAGGGGAAAGTCATCTACACCACAAGATTATTGAGATTTCAATGATGGAATGGGAACAATAAAGTGTTGGAGGGGTGGAAACTGATAATAATTTCACAAGGGATTTATAGTCAGTCCAAACAAGAAAAGCCTCTTAAGTAACTGTTTAAAACCAACCAAGTGCAAGGCTAACCATTGACTTCTTGGGCAGGTTGTATTAAAGCACCTTAATTGACAAACAATCCAGTAATCCACATAATTACCTTCAGAAAGTAGGAAAACATATACGAGAAGACAGAGTATAAACTTAAGATCAGATAAAGTACTTTTAAACCTAGTCTGCTTTTAGTTAACACTAAGGGAAACTTTCAGAATCTGCCTTTGGAGAATAGAAGCTAGAACAGGGCAAACCATCACTTTCTAGTCTAACTTTAATAAGAAAATAAGGAAAATAACTTTCAAGAACAATGTTTAAAGAAAACAGTAGGACGAGGGAACTCTAGCATTCCTAACTGCTTAAACTGTATTGAATCATTCTAAAATAAACAATTTGGAGGAAAACATTGAGATAAAGCCTTTCAGTCAGAGAAGGTTACTGATGTACAGCAGGTCCTAACTCCATAAATGTTGTTCTTTATCAAAGAATAGTGAACAATATGACATACATAAAGGAAAACAATAACAAACAAGGGGCACTTCACCAGTGATATAGACCAGGATCCCAAGAAACAACTTGTTTATTGATGTCAAACCAGTTATAGTACTTAGATCCAATGTTTCAGTTCAGCAATCATCTTCACTATCCAACCTAACAAAACTAACACAAACAGAGCTCCAAGGGCCAGTGAACACTATTTACAGTTAGAAAGTTTAAGCTTAGATGTATTTCAAAGTTCTAAACCAATAGTTTCTCATATTCTACAGAATTATTTATAGAAGGATGAGGAGGTGAGATATGATAAAAGATCTCTCAAGGCAATTAATACAGATTCAATACTTCTGGGCCTTTTGAGGGGCTCAATGAAGAATTTTACACGTGGTTCTCTATATTAACTGTTTTACAATTAATATCAAAGCTCGGTGGGAGGTTTATTTGACTTTGAGGCTCTGTGTAATGTTTGGAGTAACTCTGCAGATATTTTTTCATTTATTTCCTTGCAGAAGTAACTCCCTGGCTGCGTTGAGGCAAAATATCTGATTCTGCAATAAGTTCAACCTCTGTTTGAATGCTTTGAGGCAACAGGTGGCAGTTATGGTATCTGAGGAATCAATTTGCCTCAAATGTGGCGGTGGAGGGTTGCCTGTCTATTTAAACACTTATGATTTCTTTTAATTGTGTTTAATTCTGGGAATTAGGCTTTTGATAAGCATTCTTAGCCGTAATTCCAAAATCTATCTTCAATCTTCATTCTGCTGTGCTATGTCTTCAAAACTAATACTCTTTAACTGTGTTTCTTAATAAAACAGTGTCTTGTCGATGTGCAGCGCTGTGCGGGTCATTTAAAGGCATCAATTCCCATGAAGCATTGATAAAACGTTGATTTCGACCCATGGATGGCTTCTCTTTAATAAATCGAAGGCGCAGAAAACGTCTTTCCGGCCCTCGGCTTTTCTTCATAATACAATGGAAAACCATTAAAACACCTGTAAAAGACAAAAAATAATTAAGAAATCCTACGTTTTAGGTTTAACTGCTTCAGAAGGCGAGAAAGAGCGTGGTCGTCGGATGAAAGCATCCAACAGTGGAGATCTGCGCAGAAAGGAAAAAATGAGAGCGGGAGAAGAATAAAGGAGAGTGATTTTGGACCGTCTGATCCAGACACGTGGATGGTCCGGATTCAATCGGCAGATCGCAATCGGGGGATCGAAATTGGGGGTAGGGAGTGAATGGAGCGATTGAATCATGCGATGCGATCAAGTGTAGGCCGTCGATCTACAGATTAGATCGACGGTGGAGAATAAATCGGGGAATGGCCAATCGGCAAAACAAATGAACACATGCGATGGAGATTTGCGATGCGAGTTAGCGCAGACCGTTGATCTGAGGATCAGATCAACGACGAAAAGTGAATCGGGGAATGGTTGATCGGCGGGAGTAACAAATGGACGCGATGCAATGGAAAGCTCCGATGCGATGGAGCGTTGGCCGCTTGATCAGCTTTCGATCAACGGATGAGATTTGTTTAGAACAGATCGGCGGAGAAAAACTTTATAATATGAAAACTCAAGCATTTTGGAATAAAACAAAGGTTTTATGCCTTGGGGAGCGAAAACTATATATAAGGCGAATAGGCACCCGACTACGGGGCCTTTGGGCTGTATGAACTATAATATGCCCGGGGCATATATGAAACAAGGGCCAATCGCAATCAGAGTTCAGAGACTGGTCTTTCAATCTACCCATTGTGTTTTCTCCGATTGCGATTGCGCGATCGGTCTTTCAATCTACCCATTAAAATATTTCAACACATGACTTGGGTTTTTAAGTTAAAAATTTGGGAAAATGGATTTTTAAGACTTTAAAAAGAAAAAGAATGATCGGGAATAAAATATTTACAAGGTTTTAAGCGCCGAGGCAGGCCCACGGGATATTTATACAAAGGTTTTAATCACATCGGGTTTTATATGATGCAAAGCTAATCGCATCGGAACTTTCGAATATGGCAAAGACTTGCGTTATTTGGATTTTTGCGATGTGATTAGTGCCAAACGGTTTTAGCGCTTGGTTTTAACGCATGGGCATGTGGGGGGAAGTGGTTTAGGACTTAGCCCTAGGGGCTTAGCTCCATAGTAAATACAACTTGTTTTTTATGAATTTTTTAGAGTTTTTCAATGGAATTTGATGGGTTCGGTAAGGTTAAAAAGTGAGTTTTTAACCTTGTAAAGATGATTTTCGTGAATGGAAGAAGGGAAATCGTGAAAAATAGAGGAATTCATGGAGAAAAGGGGAGCAAATGAAGGTTAATTTTGGAAGAGGGGGAGGGGGAAAATGATGGTTTTTCAGCAGTCTTTTCTCATGAAATTAGCAGAATTTCTGAGTATAAAATGGGAACAGCAATGAAGATTTTGGACAGAGGCATAAGGCCTTCAAGAGTCTTCAAGAGCCAACAATTTTTTGTAATAAAAATTTTTTCCTTGGAGACTCAAAAATTCTTAGCCACCTTTTTCTATAATCAAATATTATAGGTGGCTAACAGTGGCTCCACTTGGGGATGATGCCTTCTTGAAGGCATCAAGAACTTCAGACTTGCATTCTCTGGGAGGCTGACCTATGCCTGATCCATTGGGCTGCCCTTCCTTTGTTGGGATGATCTTCTCTGAAAACATATTAGCAGCTATGAAAACAATGGACCTTCATCAATACAAACTTTCTACCTACCCAATCCTACTGATCTAGAATTTTTTCTTCATTAGAGTGCACTTGGATTGGAAAAATCTTTTCACAACATTTTATTCTTTTGAAAGCAGGAAATATAATCTATTTCTACTCCTTATTTCTCCATGGATTCAGATTAAACAATTGAGCCCATATGATTCTCTACCTATTCTATCAATCTGTTAGGATTAAACAGTCTAACAGATTTTTTATTCTCTAAATTCTACAACAGAAAATTAAAAAGCATTCAAGTCAGGATTAAACAGTCTAACTTGATGTTGATCTATGGCATAAAAACAAGCTGCACATAGATTATTATTTGTAGAAAATTAAAACAAAATGATGAAGGCTTAAAATCTAAAAATTCAAAGCACTTCCTTCATCTTTTTATAGCTTTGTTTTGACTCTTATGTGAGTTGTTTCTTCCTTGCTCTCTGGTTCAGATTTTGAGCTAATTAGAACCAGATTTTGTTCTTCTTTGACTTAGAATTTGAAACAGATTTGAGTCATCTCTTTTTGGAAACTTAGGTTCAGATTTTGATCATGTTTGAACCTTTAATTTCTATCCTACACTATCTACTGATAAGCCAAGATTAAACAGTTTGGAAAATTGAATTCACTATCCTATCAGCAGAAAATTTAAATCTAATTAGTCAAGTTTAGGGTATTTAACTAACTAGAAGTGTGTTATTCAGGAGTGGCATTTAAGCTTGCACACTTTCAGAATTTGTTTCTCTTTTTTGGTATGGGGCTATACCTTTCTTGTTTGACAATCTGCGCTCTTTTCTCTTTTCTATTGTTTTTGCATTTTTTATTTTCCTAACTTCGAATGCAATGATAGATGAGATATTTATAATGAAAAAAGATAAAAAAGGCTTCAAAACATAGCATTGATCAAGAGAATTAATGCTTAAGCATCCTACCATTTACAGGACCCCCAAACAATTCAGCTCCATTCAACTCCTGCAAGAAAAATGCATTGTTACAAGCAACTGAATGAATAGAGAAAGGGCCAAGCCATAAGTTGTCAAATTTTCCATGCTTGCCCTTTTCTTCCCTTCTTGAATCCCATTTTAAAACTTTGTCCCCAATCTTGAAATTTTTGGCCTTTGTTCTTCGGTCAAAAAGCTTTTTAGTGTTGTCCTGCTTCTACAATGCTTTGTTATAAACTTCCTCTCTGGTTTGCTGAAGATGAATGGTCTGATTTATTCTTCTGACCATGTCATTTTATTCAGTTTGCAACTCTTGAATCAACTTCATCACTGGTACACCAAGACTATTTGGAAAAATTGCATCAGTACCATACACAAGCTGGAAAGGTGACATACCAATAGATTTCTTCAAAGTTAATCTGTCAGCCCAAAGTGCATGAACCATCTTTGTGTGCCAAGACTTCTTATTTTCCTCCAACAGTTTCTTGATTATGTTCACTAAGCTTTTGTTTGAGGATTCTGCAAGTCCATTACCTTGAGGGTAATAGGTCGTGGAATGCCCCAATGTTATGTGATATCTATGACAAAACTCAACCATTTTATTTGAACCAAATGTTGTTGCATTATCAGTGATAATCTTGGTAGGACAGCCAAATCTGGAGAGAATGTTAGTCTCCATGAATTTTATAATGACTGAATCATTGGCTTGCCTATAAGGGATGGCTTCTATCCACTTATTGAAATAGTCTGTGGCAGTGAGAATCCATCTATCCTAGGCAGAAGATGGGGGATGGATTTCTCCTATGAAGTCAAGTCCCCACTGTTGAAAAGTGGCTTCAACAGTGATTGGAGTAGAGGTAGGGGTAACAGTTTTCTTTTGCCTTCAAAAATTTGACATTTATGACAGGCTATGATCATCTTATGCACATCATGGAAAAGAGTAGGCCAATAGAAACCAACCCTAAAAATTTTGTTGACTGTTGTCTTCCAGTACAAATGACCTCCACACTCTCCTTCATGGAACTAGTATTTAACCTTCTCTGCATCAAACCCAGGCAAACATTTAAGCAATATACCACTTGCATTTTTCCAATAAAGACATCTATCTGTAATGAAATAGTTTACAAATTTTAACTTTAGAAACCTTGCCTTTGTTTTTGTCAAACTAGGAGGTGTATTTAAATTAAGCAAAACATAAATAATATCAGCATACCAAGGAGAATTTATAAAATGATCTTCAACTATAGGAGTTGAGAATTCTTCTTGGTCATCCAAATCATTAATCATATTAATATCAAGAACATCAAAATTTGATTCAGCCATTAATCTAGATAGACCTTGGCTTTTGATGAGTTTAGTGGGTTTTATCTCTACATCATATTCAAGAATAATAGCAATCCACTTACCTCTCTTACCATCTGGGTCCCGTGTTAGAATGTCTTTAAAAATTGAGTTTGGGACAAAGGCAATGATGTGTGAGTGGAGGATGTATACCCTGAAGTCTTTCAATGCTTTGACCAAAGAAAAAGCTTGCTTCTCCATAATGTTATACTTCAAAGGAGCATCCCTCAATGCCTTGATAAAGAATGCAATAGGCTGCTCTTGTCCTTGTGGATTTTTCTGTAAAAGAACAACAGCTATGGTATGTTCTGATGCAAATGAAAAAATATAAAAATCTTTTGAAAAATCAGGACTTATAAGAACCGGTGTTTTGGTTAACGCTTGTTTCACCAGTTCAAAGGACTTCTTTGCTTCCAAGGTCCATTTTACCCCTTGCTCCTTCTTTAACATGTTTGTGATATTCTTAAGGAGCTCGGCCAAGTTGGGGATGAACCTTCTTAAAAATTTAATCTTCCCGATGAAAGACTGCAACTCTTTAATGTTTCGAGGATGAGAGATTTGCAATATGGCTTCAATCCTCTTGGATCTATATTTATACCCTCTTCTGAAATAATGTGCCCAAGAATTTTACTTTCTTGGAGACCAAATAGTGTCTTCTTAGGGTTTAAATATATCCCAAACTTTCTGCATTTCTCGAAAACCTTTCTTAAATGTTCTAAGGCACTTCATCTGCTTTTGAAAATATAGTAACATCATCAAGATAGATAATGATGAAGAAACCCAGTTCCTCCAAGAATGCTATGTCCATGGCTCTTTGAAAAGTTGCTCCAGCATTCATTAGACCAAAAGGCATCTTCACATACATGAAAGTGCCCCATGGTGTAGTAAAGGTTGTCTTTAATTGATCAGAAAGGTGGACTAAAATCTGATTGTACCCTGAATAGCCATCAAGCAAATAAATTCTTTTAGACCCTACCACCCTTTGTAAAATGTGATCCATCTTGGGTAAAGGGTAGTTGTCTTTTAATGAAGCTTTGTTCAAGTCTCTAAAGTCTATACAAAGCCTGATTTCCCCAGTTTCTTCCTAACAGACACCAGATTAGATACCCATTCAGAATATCTAACAGGGACAATAATACCAGCATCATACATTTTCATGATTTCCTTCTCAACCAATGGTAACTGGACAGGGTTTATTCTACGCAGTTTCTGTTTGAATGGTTTTTGGTTTTCTTTGAGGGGAATTTTGTGCTGTATAATTTCAGTGTCATAGAATTTAAGATCTTCGTAACTCCATGCAAAAACATCAAAGAACTCTTTAAACAGCTCGATGTATTTAAGTTTAATGTGAGCCGGTAAAGTCTTGGAAAGTTTAATCATTTTCAGCTTAAGTTCACTACCAATATTACACTCTTCCACTTCGGTCTCTACAGGCTCCAGTTTTGGTTTATTCACCACATCGTTAAAATCAAACAACTCTTCTAAAGGGGCCAGACCTTTAGGCAAACTTTCATCTTTAGAGTGCAGAGTTTCTAACTCCTCTATTTCAAACTCTGCATTCATTTATGTTTCGCTTTCAAATTTGCTGGACAACAGGTTTATATTAGCGAGTTCAGGAGATGGTTCTTCTTCATCAAGAAAATTTTCTTCCTTGCAGTCTGTTTCATAGTCTGAGTCCGAACCGTTTGGTTCGAATTCATTTCTGAATTACATGAAGTCTTCTATTTGTTTGTCATTGTCAAATACCTGCCAATATTTCTCATTATCAGGCACAGCTGGTCTAAATTTTATCTGAGTTGTGCAGTCTTTGGTGCTATATGGCGTTAAGCATGTTCTAGCTGCAAAGGCTAAATTGTGGGCCGCAATATTTCTTTTTCTTGGGAAAAAGAACATTTTGGACTTCTCGAATGTTTTCAAAAGATCCATGACATCGTTTCAGTAGGCCCTGAGTCTGGGATGATTTGTGTTATACTCCCTATTGACCTGCCTAATAACTAACTCTGAATCCCCGTGTACGTTAATTCTTTTGGCTCCTATCTTTTTCAACAAACGTAAGCCTAGGAGAAGGGATTCATATTCCGCTATGTTATTGTAACACTGAAAATTTAATGTACATGAAATACATTCTGTGTGGTTGTTTTCAGTGTTAGTAATCCAGACACCTACGCCAGCATTTTTCTTAGTGCAGGATCCATCAAAATACATACTCCACAGAGGACTACTCTTAGTTTCATCCTGGTTATTGTCCTCTTCAACTAACGTGCTCAAAGGTTGTTGTGGTAACTCAGCACTTAGTTGTATTTGTTTTGATTCTGCAAGATTTGTGCTCATTTGAGGGTCGTTCTCTTTAGTGTCCAGGTTTAAAAACAAAGGACGCATGACCTGTAGTTCAAGACCTTTGTTTAGTTTGCTAATTTCATCAAATGCAGCAAACTGTTTTAACCTTTCTGCATTGTGTTCCTCTTCCTCTCTGTCGGTCGTTAACTCTGCCAAAGTAACTTGTTCATCTAATGTTTCTGCATTAAAGAGGATAAATGAATCAAGGCCTGTGTTTACAGAATATAAAGGGGAGTTTTGTGGTCTATCTTGACTTGTAATTGTGTATTGCATATGAGACTCCCTGTAAAGTCTTCTATTCTGATTGAAAACAGGGATAGTTGCGTAGGTCATGTCCATTTGCATAGTACCTTGTAACTTATCCCCCCATGATCTTGATAACAGCATTCCATATTTGGGGGGAACATCAGCCACAACAATATCCATGACTAAACATTTGGCTGGAATTTGGGCTAAGTTAACACAAAGGTCTTTGATTAGTCCTAAACATTTTACTCTGCTGGAATCAAAGGAGTACAGATCTTTGTAAGGTCTAGTGATTTCTAAACCAAGGCTCTCCATTATAGCTTTTGGCATTAAATTATGAGAAGCCCTGGAATCGTGCATAGCGTTGTGCAAAATTTTCTCATGAACGTTTAAACTTATATAAAAGGGAGGGACAGGTCCCTCTTGATATCTACCTTCAATATTTGGACCGAAAATAAGCTCTGGTTGGTCATCATTAAGATTCACTGTATCATTATTCTCTTCTATATTTAAAGCCTTCAAAATTTGGGTTCTATATACATGTTGGGCAGCTAACTCGGTCAAGGGAACAGAGACTTTGATCTTTGAAATTTCTTGTTCAAGGCTGAAGGGAAAATGGTTCTTTGAAGTGTTGGTTTCAGCCTTATTAGTTGTCACTCTATCAGCAATATCAGATTGCTGGCTTGTTTTATTTACACTTGACAAAGTTTTTTTCACAGGAGTACTAGCTGAAGTGTTAGTAATGCTAAGGTTTTCACTTTGTTTTTCATTGCTTTGGGTGCCTTTCTCTTTTCCTTTATCAGAATTTACAGCCACTGTTTTGTCCTTTTGTTTGAAAATTTTAGGCTTGGTTGTAGTGCTGTTTTGTGAAGATTTTTCAGAGGTTTTGTTGTTGGGGGTCTGCTGACTGGTTTTGCTTCTAAGGTCGTATTCTCTTTGAGACTCTATGATGACATTTTCCATGTCTTGATAACAATTTTCATCATCATCTCTTCTGTCATCATGAGGTGTGTATAGACCTTGTTTTCTGTCATAATGAATCTCAAAGACATCATTATCAACCCCCAGCATGTTTATATCATCTTCCTCTGTTATCTGATCTATTTCTTCAACCTCACTTACATAGTTTTGATTAAAGGGAGGAGTGATCTGCTGATCATATTCCCTAGGTCTGTTTGGAGGTTGGTTTCTTCTAACATTCTGGTTTTGGTTCTAGTTTCTATTCTGAGGAGCAGTTTGGTTTTGATTTGCTTGTGCTCTCTTAATTATGCTCATCTCTTTCATCATTTCTTCCATCATTCTCTCCATATTTAAGCTGGAAGTAGAAATTGTGGATTCCTCTCTAAAAGATACTCTCTTTTCAGTTTTCATTCTAGCTCTCTTCTCCATTAAGTTGACTTCCATAGAAAGAGCACCTTTTTTCATATCTTTAAGAGTTGCAAAATCTCTCTCTCTCAGCTGATAGGTCATGTCAGAGTCAAACCCTTAAGGAAACTTGTTTAAATTTGAGCCTTGTGGAGGCTTTAGTTCTGGTGAAAGTTCATTATACACACTATTGAATCTAGTGCAATAAGCTTACACACTTTCCCCAGCGTTTCTATGAAGGTTCTTGTAATCAGAAAGAACTTGAAGAGGGTTTTTATTTACTTCCCATTTGTTTAAGAATGTTTGATGGAAGGCTTGGAGATCATTAATACTATGGGGGGCTAAGCCTTTGAACCATTTTCTTGCTTCTCCCCCTAAGCTCTGAGAAAATAACCTAAGCTTGACAGAATCATCATCAATTTCATTTCTGTCAAAGTAGTCATTCATCTTATCCACATGTTGTGATGCAGTTGTAGCATTTTTAGCATCATACAATGGAATTTTGGACTGATAGTCCTGTGGAAGATTGACTAATGGTACAGGAAGGACTAGGGGAGCATACCATGCTGCCATGATAGGTGGTGGGGGAGGATGTACAAGGAGTGGATTAATAACAGGAAAAGTGGGCTGATGTGTAGTGGTTTGAACAGTGAATATAGGGTGAGTAGAAGTAGATGGACCAGGAATAGACTACTGAGCTGATCTTGGATGAGAGACACCTAAGTTGTGAAGGAAATGTAAATCAGGAGGTGTTGTTTCTCTGCTACCAAGAGGTTCACTTGTTTCAGGAGATGATAGTGAAGACTCAGAATATAACTGATCTAAATCACCAAGAGACCTAGTTCTAAATGGATTTACTAAGTCAACTTGAGATTGTTGTAGAGCTGAAATATTTTCGGGAACTGAATTAGCTCTCAAGGGTGATCTGAAAACAGTTGATAATTTAATCTTAGGAGACTTCCTAAGGATACCTTCTAGGTTATCAAATACTTCAGGTGGATCAGGGTCAGGATAGGATCTAGTGTGAATCTTTCTAGGAGCCACTATGTTGTGTTCTTCAGACCTAAACAAACAAGACAAGTTCAACCAGGTATGACAATCTTTAAGAGGTTAACTAGTCTGTTTTGCAAAAATTTTAATCCTGCAGTATTCTAACTAAGTTTGAAAGATATTACAATGATCGGGGTTCTTCCCAGTGGAGTCTTAAGGTCTGTTCAGGATTGTGGAGTCGCCAAGTGGAAGTTTTTAGCTCTTTTCGGAGGTAAAAGGTCTTATGGTCCACCACCATGTTTATTGGATACCAATCTGAAATATTTTTAGGTTTTTCTGAGTTATTTTTCAGTTGTATGGTTTTTAAGAATATCCTAACTCTATTTCAAAACTTAGCTACGATTATGAGACAAAGACAGTTTACTCTTATGGCTAAGCCAGCTGGTCTTTCAAGGTTAGATAGAGTCTTAAGAGAATTCTAGGTTCCACCTAGATTGTCACTGATTCAGACAAGTTCTATCATGATTACCGTTCTTTGGTAGTGCTTGAAAAGGCTGCTTTTAACTCACAAGGTTTTATAAAAATGAAAATGATTCTGGGCTTGTTCCCCAGCGGAGTCGCCAGAAATGTTAGGAATCTGTAATCAGCAAGATTGGAAAAGTCTGATCACAAAAACAACATCGTTTCAACCAACTTTGGGATTATATGATCTAGCCCTCCGAAATCCGGAGAGGGATCTCTCCAATATGTACAAAGATGGATTTGTCTTTGAAATCTGGGGTAATAATATTAGGCTAGTTATGAAGGCCAAGGGTTTGTTTTGTTTTTGGATGGTTGAGCATGAATACTGTTTGAGGTGGTAAGTACTAAGTGCAAAGAGTTTCAAAGGTGAGAAGTTGCAAGTGAATAGAATATCTAGGCTAAAAAGATAGATATAACGCTGGTTTTTAGTCCATTGGGCTATGGGGTCATAACAGGGCTTTAATTGAGCAACAACATCAAGAGTGATCCAAGGGGCAAGTCATCTACACCACAAGATTATTGAGATTTAAATGATGGAATGGGAACAATAAAGTGTTGGAGGGGTGGAAACTGATAATAATTTCACAAGGGATTTATAGTCAGTCCAAACAAGAAAAGCCTCTTAAGTAACTGTTTAAAACCAACCAAGTGCAGGGCTAACCATTGACTTCTTGGGAAATTTTGTATTAAAGAAGCTTAATTGACAAACAATCCAGTAATCCACATAATTACCTTCAGAAAGTATGAAAACATATAAGAGAAGACAGAGTATAAACTTAAGATCAGATAAATTACTTTTAAACCTAGTCTGCTTTCAGTTAACACCAAGGGAAACTTTCAGAATCTGCCTTTGGAGAATAGAAGCTAGAAACAGGGCAAACCATCACTTTCTAGTCTAACTTTAATAAGCAAATAAGGAAAATAACTTTCAAGAACAATGTTTAAAGCAAACAGTAGGATGAGGGAACTCCAGCATTCCTAACTACTTAAACTGTATTGAATCATTCTTAAATAAACAATTTGGAGGAAAACATTGAGATAAAGCTTTTTAGTCAGAGAAGGTTACTGATGTACAACAGGTCCTAACTCTATAAATGTTGTTCTTTATCAGAGAATAGTGAACGATATGACATACATAAAGGAAAACAATAACAAAGAAGGGGCACTTCACCAGTGATATAGACCAGGATCCCAAGAAACAACTTGTTTATTGATGTCAAACCAGTTACAGTACTCAGATCCAATGTTTCAGTTCAGAAATCATCTTCACTATCCAGCCTAACAAAACTAACACAAACAGAGCTCCAAGGGCCAGTGAACACTATTTATAGTCAGAAATTTCAAGCTCAGATGTATTTCATAGTTCTACAACCAACCGTTTCTCATCTTCTATAGAGGTATTTATAGAAGGATGAGGAGAGCGGGAGAAGAATAAAGGAGAGTGATTTTGGACCGTCTGATCCAGACACGTGGATGGTCCGGATTCAATCGGCAGATCGCAATCGGGGGATCGAAATTGGGGGTAGGGAGTGAATGGAGCGATTGAATCATGCGATGCGATCAAGTGTAGGCCGTCGATCTACAGATTAGATCGACGGTGGAGAATAAATCGGGGAATGGCCAATCGGCAAAACAAATGAACACATGCGATGGAGATTTGCGATGCGAGTTAGCGCAGACCGTTGATCTGAGGATCAGATCAACGACGAAAAGTGAATCGGGGAATGGTTGATCGGCGGGAGTAACAAATGGACGCGATGCAATGGAAAGCTCCGATGCGATGGAGCGTTGGCCGCTTGATCAGCTTTCGATCAACGGATGAGATTTGTTTAGAACAGATCGGCGGAGAAAAACTTTATAATATGAAAACTCAAGCATTTTGGAATAAAACAAAGGTTTTATGCCTTGGGGAGCGAAAACTATATATAAGGCGAATAGGCACCCGACTACGGGGCCTTTGGGCTGTATGAACTATAATATGCCCGGGGCATATATGAAACAAGGGCCAATCGCAATCAGAGTTCAGAGACTGGTCTTTCAATCTACCCATTGTGTTTTCTCCGATTGCGATTGCGCGATCGGTCTTTCAATCTACCCATTAAAATATTTCAACACATGACTTGGGTTTTTAAGTTAAAAATTTGGGAAAATGGATTTTTAAGACTTTAAAAAGAAAAAGAATGATCGGGAATAAAATATTTACAAGGTTTTAAGCGCCGAGGCAGGCCCACGGGATATTTATACAAAGGTTTTAATCACATCGGGTTTTATATGATGCAAAGCTAATCGCATCGGAACTTTCGAATATGGCAAAGACTTGCGTTATTTGGATTTTTGCGATGTGATTAGTGCCAAACGGTTTTAGCGCTTGGTTTTAACGCATGGGCATGTGGGGGGAAGTGGTTTAGGACTTAGCCCTAGGGGCTTAGCTCCATAGTAAATACAACTTGTTTTTTATGAATTTTTTAGAGTTTTTCAATGGAATTTGATGGGTTCGGTAAGGTTAAAAAGTGAGTTTTTAACCTTGTAAAGATGATTTTCGTGAATGGAAGAAGGGAAATCGTGAAAAATAGAGGAATTCATGGAGAAAAGGGGAGCAAATGAAGGTTAATTTTGGAAGAGGGGGAGGGGGAAAATGATGGTTTTTCAGCAGTCTTTTCTCATGAAATTAGCAGAATTTCTGAGTATAAAATGGGAACAGCAATGAAGATTTTGGACAGAGGCATAAGGCCTTCAAGAGTCTTCAAGAGCCAACAATTTTTTGTAATAAAAATTTTTTCCTTGGAGACTCAAAAATTCTTAGCCACCTTTTTCTATAATCAAATATTATAGGTGGCTAACACAAACCATGTCTAGTCTTTCACATTTCCCCAACAATTCAAGGTGAATTGTTATGTCAGCCTTCTCCCGCTCATAATATTCATCCGTCAACTATTCACATATGCCACTTACCTTGGAATTTTCCTTCTTCTTCCCTCTACTATGGTCTTCATAAAATCTTCAAAAATTACTATCAATAGTCATCTTCTCTTCCTTTGGGAACTTTATTTGTTCACGTGTAGATTTCATTCAATCCCCTTTTCAGCAATCCTTCACACTTGCCATTTATCAAAATTGCAAGTTTTCCTCTGTGCTTGACCTCTTTCAGTTCTCTGTCTTGGAATCAATCTATGGCAAACCTCTTGCTTCCCTCTACTGCAAAATAAAAACAGTGGTAATTCATAGGTTACAATAACCAAAATCTTTGGACATTAGGCTTCGTCGATCATGCACCCCATTACATTCAAACTTTTTACTTAGCTTACGACTCTTTGACTTCAAACTTACACCAATTCTTCATCTTAACTCAAACTATCCAAACTTTCATTTGACTCTAATATCTATTTTTACTTCAAGCTTTGCCCCAATAATAATGATAGTGGATATTTTGACTTAATTCAAGTTATACAATCCTCCAACAAACATACACCCCTAATACATTTTTAGGATGTAAAATCTTCACTCTCTTTCATACTTCATTCTTATGAAAAATCATCAGTTTGCCCTTGTCATTTCACATGATACTGAAGTCTTTAGTCAAAATTCAATTCAGGTTTTTAAATATTTATTTTAAGGTGAAAATAAATAAACCATTCAATCTTCAACATTAAAAAATACCTTCCTGAATTATCATACATCATGCTCCTGTTAAGGTTATTAATGAACCTTCTTTTCTGCAGTCTCAATTATCTGGTTTCCACTCTTTTGTGTCATATTTTTCACTATGAACATTCGAATGCCTTTCATCGATGCATTTCAAACCTAAATATCCTTCTCGGATGCAGCTCCTTCTTTGAAGTCTTAGTTTCTTTATACTCACTATTTGCATACAAAATTCATTTCTCTTTTTATTTGTAGATTTAATCGGAAGTCTATTTACTGGCTCTACCATAAAAACTTTGGTTAACAACATGTCACAAATTTTTTATTCTCTTTTGCACACAACAGTATTGTAGCTTTGTTTTTTTGGAAAAAAAAATCAATCTTCACACACACCCACATTTTATGCAAGTCTTGACTTTAATTCCAAGATAAAACTCTTTAAGCGGAATTCCTTTCTCTTTTAACCTATGGTTATAAACCCCTATACATCCGCTTAATTAAAAAATTTACACTTTCTATCTAACTATGGTTTGAACAATATGTCGACATGTATATCATCTTCATTTAAAGGAAAGGTTTACCTTCACATTTGTAACCTTTGCTACAAGAATCAAATGTCGACATGATAGTATATTGGCCCACCGCTTTACCAGCGCAACTTACGCCAGTGATTTCTCCAGTCAATAGTGGCGGAATTTGTGAAAGGCCCCCCAATGATGTAGCTGTGGCATAGGATCATGTCAGAGTAAAGCTGATCCTGTGAGAGTACAAAATGCAATTAGAGGATCTAGTAAAGATGAATTGTTTGTTCCAGTATCCCAAGTAAGCCAGAATCTTCGGATGGCATATCTGAACTCCGTACTTGATTTAGTATTGGAATTTACCTACTTGCTAAGCTGTCTACCTTATACCTTGCAATCAAACCAGCAATATATGCCCCCTTGTTTCTCCCATATGAAAAGTTGTTTGCTGCAAACTGCTCAAGGATAGCTACTGTTGTCACTTCAGGAAGCTCCCGCAGACTTGTAAGGCATTGAATGTCAACATCATATCAAGTAGCAAGACCTTGGTGAAATATCTGAAGCAGGCGATCTGTAATAGCAGTAGGCAATGATAGAATAGCTACTTCATAAGAATCTACCACAGTTGGAACCTCCACTACTTTGGAAGATGTAACATCTGCAGGTGTCTTTGCCTGACCACCAGATTTAATAGCCGCAACCTTTTGAAATTCCTCGCAATTGCACTACTGCTCACGCAGTTACAGCATTCCAAGCCACACGATTATCACTTCATAACTCCATGGTGACAGCATTATAAACTATAACGCAGTCTCACAAACAAAGACGGTTTCAGTTTTACAAATCGATTTTTCGATTGGAGCCTACACCAATCTTTATGAAATTCTCAACGCAGACTTATGCATTGAACCATGGTCCACTCAATTCAATACAGGATTTCAAATATCTATCGACCCCATTGTTAAATCTCTACGCAATCTAAATACAGTCTACACAGCAATCGACCCATTGTCATATCTATGTTGGATTACACACAGCAAAATGAATGGATTTTTTCTGAATTTAACTCAACGTGACCAAACCTTGCGTTGCAGATTTGGAATAGATTCATTGCAAGGTTGTTCTGCACTATGGGTGAGATTTCAACACCTCATGGCTTGATCCAACACACAGTCACCAAACTAATTGAAGCATGTGGCCTCAACATGTGTCCCTGTGCTCAACCCAAACTGCTCGAACCAACCAGCCACAAAGAAATTGTGACTGATGTCAAAAATCCAATAACTGGGTCAGATTCGCTATCGAGTCCAGTGAAGCTGTGGAAAATTCATTGCAACATATCTTGAAACTTTGAAGCTCTGTAAGCAGCTGAATATCATCGGAAATGTTACCAGTCAAATTCCTATTAGAAATATCAAATTCAGTAACTCTTCCATAGGCATTGCAATACAGGATATCACTCCTCTACGACTGGATAATTGTGGCAATTGTTTGCAAGAACACAACTTTGCAAACTTTAGCGATGTGTACCAATCTGGGCAGCCAACACCGCCGACTCACATCTGCAAGTAATGTTGTTGCAACCCAAACGTTACACTCGCACGAGCTCATAATCACATATGAGTCCCATGTGATATCACTGCACCAAAATTCTGTTAACGCCACATTACATAACTCCGTTTAACATAACACGCCATATGTTTTCTCACAGTTTACATAACACGCCATATTTCATAACATAACACACCATTTTTTATTCACGCAGATGTTAATTCATTGATGCCGTGGATTATGAAATACCTGTGATAAAACAAGTATGCAGCTCACCCTTGTGCTACACACAGTGCTCACTTGTTAGGATTACCTGTGATATTACTTGAAATGGATATCTCATGCCGTATATATTTTCAGCCCATTAACCACATTACTCATGTGTCTACGTTGTGGTTATCACTACTTAATACAGTAATGCATCAAGACTTGCACTTCTTCTCGGGTGATGTTGACTTCGCCCAAATGCGTTAGGCCCTCACGCAACCTCCAGCAACTTAATATCGCACACCCGATCACAAATATTTGATCTATTTTTTCATTTTTCTTGCTTGAACACACCCTCGGTTCTACATTCACATGCTCAAATATACAGCATATATGTGTAAGTCTGCAAAGATTAAACTCACTCATTTATCTCTTGTCCATGGCTACACAGATGAATGAATGTGATCTTTGGCTCTGATACCAAAATGATGCCAGGATACTGGGTTAATAGATCCTAGCATATAAAAAATCATGTGCTATCTTCAAACTTAAAATTCTTTATTAAAACCACAAATATTTTCAACTCAAAAATACACATGAAGGAAAGAGAGCCTGATAAATAAAATATTGATATAAAAACATAAAAAAACTTTGGCCAGATATTACAATAGCGACCTCTTGGCTCTTGGCCCTTCAAACCATTTCTCTTATTATCTCTTATTCCTCACCTCCTCACTTCTGTTAGCCACCTATAATATTCTGTTATACCAAAATGTGGCTAAGAATTTTTTGAGCCTCCAAGGAACAAATTTTATCACTAAAAATTGTTGGCTCTTGAAGACTCCTTGAAGGCCTCATGCCTCTGTCCGAAATCTTCATTTACTATTTCCATGTCATGTTCTGAAATTCTGCTAATTTCATAAGAAGAGACTGCTGAAGAACCATCATTTTCGCCCTCCTCCCACTCAAAACTAACCTTCATATGCTCCCCTTTTTCTCCGTAAAATCCCCTTTGTTTTCATGATTCATTTTCTCCCCTTCATGAAAATCACTCTTATTAAGGTTGAAGACTCATTCTTTAGCTTTACCGAAACCCCCCAAATAACCCATAGGACTTTATAATAAAGAATTTATGTTATAAAGCCCTACCTTTCTAACCACTTCCCCTTTTCCATACCCCACCATACGTTATTATATAAACTTTATTATAAAGTTCATATCATATAAAATATGGCCCACCGCTTATCGCAAATCGCAATGTCGCATTATCGCATTTTCCATGGGTTTGTCAACCGACCCATCGCTAAAACTTGCAATGTGATCAATCCGCCCGATCGCATATCGCGAAATCGCATTTTCGTTTCGTCTGATTTAATTGATCCATCGCAAATATTTGCAATGTGTTCAACACATCGCATAAATCCCTCCATCGTGCAAATCGCAAAATCGCTTTTTTATGTGAAACCCCTGATCACTCATCTCAAATATTTGCGATGCGATTTTTCGATCTCTTTAACCGCCTCTGAATAAAATCTCCACCTTTGGATGCAGCCATCCAACGGCCACGATCTTTCCCGCCTTCTGAAGCAGTCTAAACCTAAAAACGCAGGATTTCTTAATTTTTTTTGTGTTTTGCAGGTGTTTTAATGGTTTTCCATTGTATAAAGAAGGAAATCTGAGGGTTAGGAAAGACATTTCCTGCACCTTCGAGCTATTAAAAAGAACCATTCGCAGGTTTTAATTCAATGATTTATCAATTTTTCATGAGCATTGATGCCGAGAAGCCCAGTGCGGTCCTGCACATCGACAAGACACTGTTTTATTCAAAGGAACAGTCAAAGAGTATCAGTTTTGAAAATAAAGCACGGCAGACGAAGATTGAAGACAATATTACGGGGATTACGGCTAAGACGGTTATCAAAAGCCTAATCCCCGACTCAAAACACAGTTTTAAAAAAATCATAATTGTTTCACTGACAGGAGGGCTTCCACCGCTTCAAATGAGGCGAATAAATTCCTCAGCTACCATAAAATCCACCTGTTGCCTCAAACCTTTCAAACAGAGGCCGAAGTTATTAAAGAAAATCCGATATTCACCTCTAGCACAGCCAGGGAGTTACTTCTGCAAGGAAATCAATGCAGAAATATCTGCAGAGTTACTCCACACATTACACAGAGCCTCAAAGTCAAATAAGACTCCCATCGAGTTTTAAATTCATAAATTGTAAACATTAATACAGTGGTCCACCTGTTCACTTCTCCATCGATCCCCTCAAAGGGCCGAGAAGTCTTGAATCTGTATTTATTATCTTAAGAGATCTTTTTGTTAGATTTCACCTCCTCATTCTTCTATAAATACCTCAGTAGAAGATGAGAAATTGTTGGTTGAGTTGCTTACAGAGCTTTGAAATACATTTGAGCCTAAACTCCTGATTGTAAATAGTGTTCATTGGCCCTTGGAGCTCTGCTTGTGATAGATTAGTTAGGCTGAATAGTGAAGATGATTGCTGAACTGAAACATTGGACTTGAAGACTGTAACCGGTTTGACATCAATATAAAAGTTGTTTCTTGGGATCCTGGTCTATGTCATTGGTGAAGTGCATCTCTCTTTGTTATTGTTTTCCTTCTATGTATGCCATATTGTTCATATTCTACTGTAAAGAACAGTTTAAACAGGGTTAGGATCAGCTGTATATCAGTAACCTTCTCTGGCTGAGAAATCTTTATCTTAATGTTTTCTTCAAATTTGTTTATTTAAGAATGATTTAATACAGTTTAAACAGTTAGGAATGTTGGCGTTCCCTCGTCCTTCTGTTTACATAAACATTGCTCTTGAATGTGATTTCCATTATTTTCTATTAAAGTTAGACTAGAGAAGTTATGGTTTGCCCTGATTCCTAGATTCTTTTCTCCAAAGGCAGATTCTGAAAGTTTCCCTTGGTGTTGACTGAAAGCAGACTAGGTTTAAAAGTACTTTATCTGATCTTAAGTTACACTTTGTTTTTCTTATATGTTTTCATACTTTCTGAAGGTAATTATGTGGATTACTGGATTGTTTGTCAATTAAGCTGCTTTAATAGAACTTGCCCAAGAAGTTTATGGTTAGCCCCGTCCTTGGTTGGTTTTAAACAGTTACTTAAGAGGCTTTTCTTGTTTGGACTGACTATAAATCCCTTGAGAAATTATTATCAGTTTCCACCCTTCCAACACTTTATTGTTTCCATTCCATCATCTTAATCTCAAATAATCTTGTGATATAGATGACTTTCCCCTTGGATCACTCTTGATGTTGTTGCTCAATTAAAGCCCAGATATGACTCCATGGCCCAATGGACTAAAAACCAGCGTTATATTTATCTATCAACCAAAGCTATTCTATATGCTTGCAACTTCTCACTTTTGAAACTTTTGCACTTAGAACTTTCCCCTCAAGTAACATTCATGCTCAACCATCCAAAAAAAAAAACAAACCCTTGGCCTTCATAACTAGCCTAATATCATTATTCCGAACTTCAAAGACAAATCCATATTTGTACATAATTGGAGAGATCCCTCTCCGGATTCAGGAGGGCTAGATCCTAGAATCCCAAATTTGGTTGAAACGATGTTGCTTCTGTAATTGGACTCTGCCAATCTCGCTAATAAATTACAGAACCCCAACATTTCTATTTCTGGCGACTCCACTAGGGAAACCCCGAATCATTTTCATTCAAAGCTAACCATACGCTATTACAGATTTGGTTCATAGAGCATCAGCTTTATTAACCAGTTGGAGCCACCACCAACATTTCTGGTGACTCCGCTGGGAAACTGAGTGTTTTTAATACCTTTTAGAGGCCTCAGGAAAACCCTTGATTCAAGAAAACTTTGTGAGTAAGAAGCAGCCTTTTCAAGCACTACCACAGAAATGGTAATCATGATGAAACTTGTTTGAATCAGTGACAAACTAGGTCAACCCTAGGATTCTGATAAGGCTTCATCCAACCTTGAGAAAACAGCTAGCTTAGCCATCAGAGTAAACTGTCTTTGTCTCACAACCGTAGCTAAGTTTTGAAGCAAAGTTAGGATACTCTTAGAAACCACACAAGTAAAAATAACTCAGAAAATACCAAAAACATTTCAGATTGGTGGTAAAACACATACTCCTACATTTTATTTACCTTTTGGTTGTGTTTTACCTCATACTCTTAGACAGAGTCTGGAAAGGGCCAGGTAGCCTCCGGATCTCATCCTCTTTTAGAGGTGACATATCTGGTGAATGCCCTCCTAGTCAATCTCTGGTTAGAGTTTGTTGTGTTTCGGGATATCCTCGAAAAGGGATGTTTCACAAGCACTGTGGTGGATAGTGTATCTCTTTCAAAATACTCTAAACTTTCCACCTGGCGACTCCACATTCCTGAACAGACCTTAAGACTCCACTGGGAAGGACCCTGATCATTGTAATATCTTTCAAACTCAGTTAGAGGACTGTAAGATAAAAATTGTGAAGACAGATTAGTTGACCTCTCAAAGATTGTCATACTTGGTTGAACTTTTCTTGTTTGTTTGGGTCTAAAAACACAGCATAGTGGCTCCTAGAAAGATTCACACTAGAGCCCATCCTAACCCTATTCCACCTGAGATAGTTGATAACCCAGATAGAATCCTTAGGAAGTCTCCTAAGACAGAATCTTCAACTGTTTTCAGATCACCCCTAAGAGCTAATTTGGTCCCTGAAAATATTTCAGCTCTGCAACAATCACAAGATGGCCTATTAAATCCATTTAGAACTAGGTCATTTGGTGATTTAGATCAGCTAGATTCTGAGTCTTCACTTCCATCTCCTGAAACAAGTGAACATCTTGGGAATAGAGAAACAACACCTCCTGATTTACATTTTCTTTATAATCTAGGTGTCTCTCATCCAAGATTAGCTCAGCAATCTACTACCGTCCCATCCACTTCTTTTCATCCTTCATCCGTCGTTCAAACCACTTCACTTCAGCCCACACCCCCTCTTGTCAACCCACCTCCACCACATATCATGGCAGCATGGTATGCTCCCTTAGTCCTTCTTGTACCATTAGTCAACCTTCCACAGGGCTATCAGTCCAAAATCCCATTGTATGATGATAGCAATGCTACAATTGCATCACAACATGTGGACAAGATGAATGACTACTTTGACAGAAACGAAATTGATGATGATTCTGTCAAGCTCAGATTATTTGCTCGAAGCTTAGGGGGAGAAGTAAGAAAATGGTTTAAAGGCTTAGCCCCCCATAGTATAAATGATCTCCAAGGCTTCCATCAAACATTCTTAAACAAGTGGGAAGTAAGGAAGAACCCTCTCCAAGTTCTTGTTGATTACAACAATCTCCATAGGAACCCAGGGGAAAGTGTGCAAGCCTACTGCACCAGATTCAACAGTGTATACAACGCACTTTCCCCAGAACTAAAACCTCCACAAGGTTCAGCTTTAAACAAATTTCCCGAAGGTTTTGACGCTGACATGACCTATTCACTGAGAGAGAGAGATTTTGCAACTCTTGAAGACATGCAAAGGGGTGCTCTTTCTGTGGAAGTGAACTTGATGGAGAAAAGAGCAAGAATGAAGAGTGAGAAGAGAGTATCTTTTAGAGAGGAGTCCACACCTTCTACTTCCAACTCAAAGATGGAAAGGATGATGGAAGAGATGATGAAAGAGATGAGCATAATTAAAAGAGCACAAGCAAGTCAAAATCAAACTGCTCCTCAAAATAGAAACCAAAACCAGAATCAGAATGTTAGAAGGAACCAACCTCCAAACAGACCTAGGGAAGATGATCAACAGATCACTCCTCCCTTTCATCAGAACTATATAAGTGAGGTTGAGGAAATAGACGAAATAATAGAGGAAGGTGCTATCAACATGCTGGAGGTCGATGATGATGATTTTGAGGTTCATTATGATAGGAAACAAGGTCTTTATACACCTTATGATGACAAGCGAGATGATAATGAAAATTGTTGTCAAGACATGGAAAATGCCATCACAGAACCTTCAAAAGAATATGAACTTAGAAGTAAATCTAGTCAACAAACCCCCAACACCAAAACCTCTGAAAAATTTTCTCAAAACAGCACTACAACCAAGCCTAAAACAGTCAAACAAAAGGACAAAACGGTGGCTATTGTTTCTGGTAAAGATAAAGAGAAAGACACTCCAAATTTTGAAAGACAGAGTGCAAACATCAGTAGTACTAACACTTCAACTAGTACTCCTTTTTCAACCGTTGTTTCAACTGTAGATAAAACAAATCAGCAAGTTGTTGTTGTTGATAGAGTGGCAGTAAACAAGGCTGAAACCAGCACCTTAAAGAATCAAATTCACTTCAACCTGGAACAGGAAATCTCAAAGATCAAAATTTTTGTCCCTTTGACTGAGTTAGCTGCCCAACATGTATATAGGTCCAAAATTTTGAAGGCTTTGAACATAGAAGAAAAAGAGGATACACTCAATCTTAATGACAACCAGCCAGAGCTTATTTTCGGTCCAAAGATTGAAGGTAAGTTTCAAGAGGGACCTGTCCCTCCCTTGTATGTGAGTTTGAACATTCATGACAAAATTCTACACAATGCTATGCATGATTCCGAGGCTTCTCATAATTTGATGCCAAAAGCTGTAATGGAGAGCCTGGGTCTTGAAATCACTAGAACTTATAAAGATCTTTACTCCTTTGATTCGAGCAGAGTCAAGTGTTTAGGATTGATCAAAGACCTTTGTGTTAACTTAGCCCAGATTCCAGCCAAATGTTTAGTTATGGATGTTGTTGTGGCTGATGTACCCCCAAAATATGGAATGCTTTTATCAAGATCTTGGGGAGCTAAGTTACAGGGGACTATGCAAATGGACATGACCTATGCGACTATCCCTGTTTTCAATCAGACTAGAAGACTTTACAGGGAGTCCCATATGCAATACACAGTTACAAGTCAAGACAGGCCTCAAAACTCCCCTCTGTATTCTATAAGCACGAACCTTGATTCTTTTATCATGTTTAATGATGAAACACTTACTGAACAAATTACTTTAACAAAATCAATGGTTGAAACGGAGGAAGAAGAGCACAGCACTAGAGTGTCAAAACAGTTTGCTACATTTGAAAACCTTGGCAAACCAAACACAGGTCATGAAATACAAGTCATCAAACCATTGAACTCAAATCTTGACAGTCAAGAGAAGAATCCTCAACCCGATGAGAAACTGAAGGAATCAAATCATACAGAGGACATTCACCAAACTGATAAAACTGAAAATGGTCCTCTCTGGAGTATGTATTTTGATGGGTCATGCACTAGAAAAAATGCTAGTGCAGGTGTCTGGATTAGTAACACTGAGAATAAGCACACAGAATTTATTTCTTGCAAATTAAACTTTCAGTGTTCCAACAACATAGCAGAGTATGAATCCCTGCTCTTAGGCTTACATTTGCTGAAAAAGTTAGGAGCCAAGAGAATAACTGTGTATGGGGATTCTGAGTTAATAATTAGGCAAGTCAATGGGGAGTATAATGCAAATCATCCAGACTTAGGGCCTATCGAAATGATGTCGTGGATATTTTGAAAACATTTGAGGAATCCACACTAAGTTTTGTCCCGAGGAAAAGAAATCTTATAGCCCACAATTTAGCCTTTGCAGCTAGGACATGTCTAATGCCATATGAGACCGAAGATTTCTCAACTCAGATAAGATTTAGACCAGCTGTGCCTAATAACAAAAAATATTGGCAGGTGTTTGACGGAGACAAACAAATAGAAGACTTCATGCAATTCAGAAATGAATTTGAACTACATAGTTCAGATTCAGATTATGATACAGACTACAGTGAAGAAAATTTTCTTGGTGAAGAAGAGCCTTCTCCTGAGCTTGTCACTATTAACCTTCAGACTTGCAAACTCAGAAACGAAACAGAATTGAGTGCAGAATCAGAAACAGAGGAATTAGAAACTCTGCATTCTAAAAATGAAAGTTTTCCAAGTGGTCTATCATCTTTAGAGGAGTTGTTTGATTTTAATGATGTGGCCAAAAAACCTAAACTGGAACTCAGTCTTATTTTGTGGAAGAGGTAACATTACAAAGGAAGAGAAAACCGAAAATGATCAAACTGTCCAAAACTTTGCCAGCTCACATTAAACCCAAATACATAGAGTTGTTCAAAGAATTTTCTGATGTTTTTGCATGGAGTTACGAAGATCTTAAATCCTATGACATTGAAATAATACAACACAAAATCCCTCTTAAAGAAAACCAAAAACCATTCAAACAATAAATTACGTGCAGAGTAAACCATGCATAAATGCTTTCTTTTCATTTGGCGCTCCTTACAAGATGTACGATGTCAAATATTATTGTCCTGATATTCGGGTGTCTAATCTGGTGTCAGTTAGGAAGAAAACTGGAGAGATCAGGCTTTGCATAGACTTTAGAGACTTGAACAAAGCTTCATTGAAAGACAACTACCCTTTACCTAAGATGGATCATATTTTACAAAGGGTGGTAGGGTCTAGAAGAATTTCTTTGCTTGATGGCTACTCAGGGTACAATCAGATCTTAGTTCACCCTGCTGATCAATTGAAGACAACCTTTACTACACCATGGGGTACTTTCATGTATATGAAAATTCCCTTTTGGTCTAATGAATGCTGGAGCAACTTTTAAAAGAGCCATGGACATAGCATTCTCGGAAGAACTGGGCTTCTTCATCATTATATACCTTGATGATGTCACTTTGTTTTCAAAAACAGATGAAGAGAACTTAGAACATTTAAGAAAAGTTTTCGAGAAATGCAGAAAGTTTGGGATATCCTTAAACCCTAAGAAGACACTATTTGGTCTCCAAGAAGGTAAAATTCTTGGACACATTATTTCTGAAGAGGGTATAAAGATAGATCCAAAGAGGATTGAGGCCATATTGCAAATCTCTCATCCTCGAAACATCAAAGAGTTGCAATCTTTCATTGGAAAGATTAACTTTTTGAGAAGGTTCATCCCCAATTTGGCTGAGATCCTTAGGAATATCAAACATGTTGAAGAGGAGCAAGGTAAAGTGGACCTGGGAAGTAAAGACATCCTTTGAAATGGTAAACAATAACCAAAACACCTGTTCTCATAAGTCCATTTTCAAATATCTTTATATCTTCTGTCAATTAACATACTAGCCGTTGTCCTTTTACAGAAAAATCTAGAAGGAAAAGAGCAACCTATTGCATTTTTTAGCAAGGCATTGAGGGATGCCCCTCTAAAATATAACGTTATGGAGAAGTAAGCTTTTGCTTTGGTTAAAGCTTTGAAATACTTCAGAGTGTACATCCTTCACTCACACATCATTTCCTTTGTCCCAAATTCAGTTGTTAAAGACATTCTAACACAGGACCCAGATGGTAAGAGAGGAAAGTGGATTGCAGTTATCCTTGAATATGATTTAGAGGTAAAACCCACCAAGTTGATCAAAGGCCAAGGTCTAGTTAGATTAAAGGCTGAGTCAAATTGTGAAGTTCTTGATATTAATATGATTAATGATTTGAATGACCAAGAAGAATTCTCAACTCCTATTGTTCAAAACCATTTTATGAATTCTCCTTGGTATGCTGATATTGTTTATGTTTTTCTTAATTTAAATACACCTCTTGGTTTATCAAAAACAAAGGCGAGATTCCTGAAGTTGAAAGCTGTAAACTATTGCATTATTGATCAATGTCTTTACTGGAAAAATGCTAGTGGTATATTGCTTAAATGTTTGCCTGAGTTTGATGCAGATAAGTTTAAGCAGAAATTCCATGAAGGAGAGTGCGGAGGTCACTTGTACTGGAGGTCAACAGCCAACAAAATTTTGAGGGCTGGTTTTTATTGGCCTACTCTTTTTTATGATGTACACAAGATGACCACTACTTGCCATAAATGCCAACTGTTTGAAGGCAAGAGAAAAGTATTACCCCTTCCTCTGCATCCAATCACTGTTGAAGCTCTTTTTCAACAGTGGGGACTTGACTTCATAGGAGAAATCCATCCACCATCTTCTGCCCAGCATAGGTGGATTCTCACAGCCACAGACTATTTCACTAAGTGGATAGAAGCCATTCCTCAGAGGGCGTGCCACCGATTTAGCGTTATCATCAACGAGGAGACTAACATTCTCTCCAAACATTTGGTCGTCTCTACTGGGAAGATCATCACCTATAATGCAAGAAAGATTTGGATCAAAGAAGATGGTTGAGTTCTGTCATAGATATCAGATATCATTGGGGAATTCCAAATCCTATTACCCTCAAGGTAATGGACTTGCAGAATCTTCCAACAAAAGCTTAGTGAACATAATCAAGAAACTGTTGGAGGACAACAAAAAGTCTTGGAACATAAAGCAGGTCCATGCACTTTGGGCTGATAGATTAACTTTAAAGAAATCTATTGGTATGTCACCGTTCCAGCTTGTGTATGGTACAGATGCAATTTTTCCAAATAGCCTTGGTGTACTAGTTATGAATTTGATTCAATAGTTGCAGACTGAAGAGAATGACAAGATCAGAAGAATCAATCAGACCATTCATCTTCAGCAGACCAGGGAGGAAGTGTATAACAAAGCATTACAGAAAGAGGACAGCATCAAAAAGCTTTTTGACAAAAGAACAAAGGCCAGCAATTTCAAGATTGGGGACAAAGTTTTAAAGTGGGACTCAAGGAGGGAAGAAAAGGGCAAGCATGGAAAATTTGATCACCTATGGCTTGGCCCTTACTCTATTCATTCAGTTGCTGGTAATAATGCTTTTTTCTTATAGGAACTGGATGGAACAAAATTGTTTGGGGGTCCTGTCAACGGCAGGATGCTTAAGCATTACTTCTCCTGATCCATTTTTTTTGTTTTAAGCCTTTCATTTTTTCCATTATGAATATTCCATCCACCATTGCATTCAAAGTTCTAAAAAATCAAGAAATACAAAAATAAAATAAAAGAAAGAAAAGAGGGCAGAAATAAAACAAGAAAGGCAAAGCCCCATGCCAAAAAGAGAAACAAATTCTGAAAGTGTGCAAGCTCAAATGCCACTCCTACTAAACACACTTCTAGTTAGTCAAACTGTTCAATCTTGACTAATTAGCTTTAAATTTTTCTGCTGATAGGATAGTGAATTTGATTTGCCAAACTGTTCAATCTTGGCTTATCGGTAGAAAGGTTAGGATAGAAATTGAAGGTTCAAACAAACTCAAAATCTGAACCAAAGTTTCCAAAGGGAGATGAATCAAAACTGTTTTATTTTCTGAGTCACAAGAGAGGAGTTCTGGTTCTAATCAGCCTAAAATCCGAACCAGAAGAAAGGTAAGGACAGCTCAAACAAAAGCAAAAATAGAGCTATGAAGAAAGGAGAAGGCCGTGATGAGAGACTTTCATATCTTAAGCCTTCCATTTTGATTTTAATTTTCTGCGAATAATAATCTATGTGCAGCTTGTCTTTATGCCATAGATCACAGCAAGTCAAACAGCTTAATCTTGACTTGGATGTTTTTAAATTTCTATTGTAGAATTTAGAGAATGGAAGTCTAATTGGACAATTTAATCCCAACATACAGTAGATTAGGTAGAGAAATATCTGAGCTCAACTGTTTAATCTGAGTTCAGGGAGAAATAAGGAGTAGAAGTAGATTATTTTTCATGCTTTCAAAAGAATAAAATGTTGTGAAAAGAGTTTGCCAATCCAAGTGCACTCTGATGAAGAAAAAATGTTAGATCAGTAGGATTGGGTAGGTAGGAAGTTGTATTGATGAGGTCCATTATTTTTCATAACCGATGTTATTCTTCAGAGCAAAGCAATATCATCCAACAAAAGAAGAGCAATCTAAAGGATCAGGCACAAGTCAGCCTCCCAGAGAAATCAGGTCTGAATTCTTGATGCCTTCAAGAAGGCACCATCCCCAAGTGGAGCCACTATTAGCCACCTATAATATTTTGTTATACCAAAAGGTGGCTAAGACTTTTTTGAGCCTCCAAGGAACAAATTTTATCACTAAAAATTGTTGGCTCTTGAAGACTCCTTGAAGGCCTCATGCCTCTGTCTGAAATCTTCATTTACTATTTCCATTTCATGCTCTGAAATTCTACTAATTTCATAAGAAGACTACCGAAGAACCCGTTAGGTCCTTAAAGATTTGGCCGATTGGCTAGCCAAATGACGATGTAACATCAAAACCAAGCTTTGGAGCCCAAGACCTAGCCTTTCCCCGGACTCCGTAGAGGGCTCTCTCTATAAGTGTAAAAGATGCTTCGTGGTGTTTACTTATATGTTCATATTAGGCTAGTTATGAAGTATGTTTCTGGTTTTTTTGGTTTTTTAAGTTTGTGAGGGATGAAAATCGATCAAATACATAAACTGGATAACAAGATGTAGATAAATTGGGCTATGGGGTCAAACAGGTCAAGGAAGCTAATGAGGCGATGATGTAAAGCTGTCGTAGGGCCGATTTGA